>CM062230.1:11481388-11632461 GCA_031216235.1 Syzygium jambos | reverse complement strand
CAGAATCTAAAAGAAAATCTATTCATTCTAAAAAATAGACTTGTATAGATTCTGACAACAAAGTCTGTTCAGTTTAAAAGTAACCAGAATCATAATTTGAGGCTAAAATTTGCTTAGTTCAGAAGTAAACAAAATCAGAATTTGAGGCTAAAATCTGCTCAATTCAACAGAATAAGAATTTGAGACTAAAATCTACTTAAGTTCGT
This sequence comes from Syzygium jambos, assembly GCA_031216235.1. NCBI lineage: Eukaryota > Viridiplantae > Streptophyta > Magnoliopsida > Myrtales > Myrtaceae > Syzygium > Syzygium jambos. The sequence continues at coordinate 11,632,255 of CM062230.1, read as the reverse complement.
AAATTAATATGTCCAGATTCAGAGAGTAAAAATTTTCTCGAATAAGAAGTCAATAGATTTTACAAAAGAAGCTTAAGTCTGAACTTATAAATATGATTTTTCCAAGTTCTGATTCATCATTTGCACTCACCTAATATGCTCTGCTTTAAGTAAAACGATTTTCTACCCTTTTAAACATACATAAAACTAGCAAGACAGTTTCAAAAATCACCTCAAAGATGACATTTACACGTTGATATTTAATCATTGCACTTGCTGATTTTCATCACACTTTAAGGAAACAAATCACTCCCATTTGAACATGTATGAAACTAGCAAAATAGATCCAGCGATCACCATATCCTCACTACTATCACACATCAAAATAGCATTTCTCAAGCAACCAAGTTAAAAAGTGTCAAGTAGATTTAATTAGCTTAAATCTAGAGTCTTCACTTACCTTGCCTAAAATCTGAACGCCCAAAATCAGCTTTTAAATTTTGGATCGGGGGTTGATGAAGTAAATTCTCTTTAAAGATTGACGGTAAAAAAAGAGTTATCGTCTTGGGGGTGAAAATTCTCTTCGATGTTACCTAGATAAAAAATGAAATGGAGAGTAGATTGTGAAGTGGATAAGTGCATGCACTCACAAGTGGCACTTCCTCTTTCCATCTATGGTTAGGTGTAAGAAATCAAGGCTTATTAGGGATAAGTAATGGCCAAGGAAAATGATGGCCTATGGCTAGGTGTCAAGCTAAAACAAGAAGCTTATCTTAAGAGGGCATGCGACATGTGTCCATGGTTAAATCCTTCATAGGTCACGTGAGGATAAGGTGTCTTGAGGCAATTTTGTGAGAAAAACAAAATACCTTCCCCCCTTAACGACAATTAGAAAATAATGATTATCACTAATTAACTAAAGTTTAATATAATAATATTACTTATTAATTACTAAGACGATGGCAGTTTAATTAATACCGCACTACTATTAACGTACACAATAACGTTTAAAATTCTAAACACGTCGAGCTAGGAACAATTGTGTTCTCGAATCTGCGTCTCACAATTTAGGGTCCAACAACGATTTCTGCGCGTTAACATAATTACTAAGCTAAATAATACTTAGCTTATAATCTAAGTATCATTATTGAATGTAGAAAGTTTCCAACGTCACATACATATTATTATGAAATTTCCGGATGTCACAAATCATAATTCAAAATGAGCAAGTGAACTTCGTATTGTCGCATTGCTACATGTATTTTCTCTCTTCTTTGCTCCCAAATCTTCTATAAACGCTTCAACCATGAAATTTAAACTAGTCATATAAGTCAAGCTCAGCTGTTGAAGTTACAGTTCCCATCAAAACAATGCCAAGTATACAGAACTAGAACGACTTCCTAAATTAATAAATCAAGTGGTGTGACGGGTTGCGGTCTCTAAATAAGCGGGGCATACTCAAATGTCTTATGAGTACTTGTCGCATTATTGAGCATTCCAATATAGTAAATTAGTCGTAGTACACTTATCACTATAAGAGACCTCGGCCAAAGGCAAGTTGATTCTCAAATTATAGCAACACCATGAACAACTAAAAAGCTTCTAAAAGCACGTCATGACATTCTCAGATCAAAAGTTGGTGGACACCCCAAAGGACCAATACACCGCTGGCGTTCTCAAAATTCAAGACAGGAAACAATAAGCTTCTGCAGTATATAAAATGGAGCATCGCCTTTGCAGTTTCACACAACATCGACTTAGGATCATAGCTGATGATCCATCACTGGCTATACTTTGTAGTTTGAACGTGCGAGGCTTTGTGAAGTATCGACTTCGAATTTTTGCAGCCTGTCTTTTCTTTCTTTCCTCTCTGAACTTTAGTTTGCTAGGCTCTGTTCGTTTGGCGTTTACTCTCACTGTCCCTTCAGGACTGACGCGTCGATTTGTGTTTTTCAGTTCGCTGTTCGCAATACGCATTCGGCTCACAAGCACGAAATTTCACCAAGAGAAGGATGGGGTTGAGAGCTTTTAACTTCTTTGCTAGGTTTCACCGATCATCAGCCGTCGACGTGATTCTTGGAAATCATTCTGTGGACGAGGTCTCTCTCTTTCTTCTCTCCCCGTATCAACACGTTGGAGTGTCAACATTGGTCTAATTGGTTACAAAATGAGACATGTACATGCTATGGACTGAATTTAGTTGCTTGGAAACATGTCACTGTCTCAACTTAATTTATGGAAATTCGAACGGTCTACTTATTTAACCAACGACGTGAACATGCTTTTCCAGGTGAGGCAAGCAACGCTATCCCTGGGCAAAACTGCTGCCCCAATTGCAGCCACCACACTCCTCATCTTCTCCAGGTCCATCATCTCCATGCTCTTCCTGAGCCGTCTCAGCAGAACAGAATTGGCCGGTGGTTCGCTGGCGCTGGCATTCGCAAACATCACTGGCCACTGTGTTCTCAAGGGCTTGGCCATGGGGATGGAACCCATTTGCTCCCAAGCCTTTGGGGCCAAAAAACCGTCCATTCTCATCCAAACCTACCAGAAGACTCTCCTCTGTCTCCTCCTCATTTGCATCCCGATCTGCCTCCTGTGGCTCAACATGGAACCTCTGTTCCTGAGACTCAGCCAGGACGAAGGCGTCGTGAAAGTCGCCAGAGCTTGCATGGTTTGCTTGGTTCCCGAATTGTTCGCTCAAGCTCATCTTCAGCCTCTGAGGACCTTCCTTAGGACACAAGGTTTGACGACTCCCGTGACATCGGCTTGCCTGTTTGCGGTTGTCTTACACTTCCCGATCAACTATCTTCTTGTGATTTACATGGACCTGAGGGCGAAAGGCGTCGCCCTGGCTCTTGCCTGGAGCACAATCAACACTAACTTGGGTGTGTTGACCTACCTAGTCATATCCAGGAAGACCATAAAACCTTGGCAAGGAAGGGGCATCTTCCTCCGAAACTTCCGTGAATGGAGGTGGAGGCCGTTGCTAACCCTAGCGGTGCCGAGCTGCGCCGCCGTGTGCTTGGAGTGGTGGTGGTACGATATTCTGCTCTTTCTGTGCAGCTTCCTCAAAAACAACTCCAGAGCTTGCATCTCTGCAATGGGGATCATGATCCAAATAGCAGGTTTAATTCTACACGCTTCCCTTTGCTCTAAGCTCGAGCCTCTTGACTTGCGTTGGCCATGCACTCGGTGGGGGTCACCTGTGCCGAGCCCGGGTTCTATCCACTGTAGGAATCATTGCATCAATTTTTCTTGGTTTCCTCACCTTAATTTTCATGATTACCATGAGATCGGCTCTCGGCAGAATGTACACGAGCGAGCTGGAGATTCTTAATATAGTATCTGCGGGGCTTCCAATCTTGGGGTTGTGTGGGCTTGTAGGTGCTCCTCAAACAGCTGTTCATGGAGTCCAAGCAGGGACTGCTCGCCCGGATCTGGGAGCGCGTATAAAGCTAATTTCGTTCTACTTCATCGGAATGCCGATTGCTATTCTATTGGCCTTCAAGTGGGAGTTCGGTTTCAGGGGCCTATGGTTTGGGCTGCTAGCATCTCAGATCTCTTGCGTTTCTATGATGGCCTATACATTGACGAATATGGACTGGAAGCAGCAAGCCAAAAGGGCCGTTGAGCTGACAGAGGCTGCTGGAGACAAGGATGATTAAGAATCTTAAACGATTCCGATGGTATTGACCCTGTAAATACAGTGTTTCGTGTGTGTTTGTTCCGACATCTGTAACTCGCTTTGCATTGTGACCGAATGTGATCTTAATTCCTTTGTGTACGTGCTAAAAACCTTTCAAGAGATCATATGCGATTCATATAAGATAACATAGACAGCATAGAGACTTGTTACCACTGAACGCTAAGAAAGATCGACTTTATAAGGGGCAAAATACAGAACAGAAGATACGATTAGCATACAACCTAAATGTGGTCCGCAAGGCAACCCTCGGAGTATCATCAGACCATTGTTCCACACGTATCATCTGTTGCCTCAATAGATCAACAGGAACGACACTACAGGGATTGACGATATCACGAAGCATCCGCCTATGCATCACGCTCTCCTAGTCATAAACCAATCCAAAGATCTTCAAGGAGTTCAATATTATTAGAAATTCACAAGACATGCAGACTTGACAAAAACCAATTCTTAGTCTCAACGTAAAGCAACTTCTATCAAAAAACTCCAAGAACTGTAAATCAAAGCCAGCTATCAGAATAAAGAAACAATGTCCAATACTAACTACGGGTGAAAATTTTCAGAGAGAACTGTCTAAGGGCTACGCTCATAGGCTCAAGGAAGGATGCAATTCGAACATTCTTAAGAGGCACTGTAAGGATTTGGCCAAGAAAAGCCAGAACATAAATACAGGTATAGCTCACATCTTTCTGGCCATGTAAGAGTGTAGACAAAATTCCTGCATGTAAAGCTTTCTGTCTATTAAAAAGCAGATCCCCTGATAGGTCCTACAAGTTCCTCTTGATGAGGCTGATTCTGAATCTACACATAATTCCTCTATCATTCCGACAATTTGTCACTCAACTTTTGCCACTCCGCCGACAGGCATGCTGCTCTCTGCAACAGTTTCTTTGACAAACCTGGAAAAGTGAATCCTCTATCAGAACTGAATAAGATGGAATAGATGATTGTCCCAAATAAAATAATGGAGTCATTGATGTAGATAGCAGAACATTATCACAGCAATATGTAGGACGGCAATTTCATGATTGAAAATTATAAGGCCTTTCACAAGCTTATTGAGAGAGAAAAAATGGAGTTGAAAATTTTAATCACTCCAAACAACCAACAAATTCTCTTTTTCATGACAAATATAGATATCCGAATGAAGTTGCGTGACTTCCTTCTGCTACACAGGCAAATGTAAATGTTCAGGTTCTCTACTGCATATCCTCCCACCAGAAACTTAGAGACAAATGTCATGATATTTCCTCCTCTCTTGTTTTGTTTAACTCTTTTCTCTTTTTCTGTTTAATAAGCCACTAAATAGAAGAGTATGGAAAGAAATTTGGTAGGTGCAACTTCATCTATAATTATCGCAGCCTAATTCCACAGCAAGCAATGACTTGGGTAGACTAATGTTATTAACCTATAATCTACCAGAATCAAAAGACAAGCTAAAACTAAATCCTCCTCTATGCTTTAAAAAGAGAAAGGGACATCAAAAAGCACACATAGAAAGTACCTCGCTAGTTTTTCCCGGGATGATTGCAAGACGAAGATTGAGAGTATGAAAGACAGGATGAGTCCTAGTCAAAATACATGAAGAAATATTAAAGCTGAATCCATCTCTCTATAAATATGGTACTTGCAAGCACTAACACTTGAACAAGGTGTAGATAGAGAGTATGAAAGATAGACATATAATGTGCAAAAAGAGTTGCTTAACCAGATTGATACCTGATCCAAACAAAACGTAAAATCCAGAAGTCACATCAATCTCTGACTGCTCCTCCCTGTTGAAAAGAACAATGTCAAAATAACAACTTTTCACATGGAAGCAAATTTCAAGGACGTTGACATTTCATAAAACATGTACAAGTAAATGCAAAACAGGGGAACAGTTAATAACTGAAAAAAAAAATTAACCAGATTTCTAGCATAACCATACTTAAGCCACTGAATGAAACTTAATGAACATTTTGGCTGGTTCGTGCTATAAATTGGGCATAATAATGCACCCAAGCAAAAATGCAATAGGTCAATTGACATGATAATAGTCCGTAAAATATAAACCCGTGTCATTTAAAACATACAAAGGGATTTCCAAAGATGAGATACATTTTGCAAGAGCACAAACCTCATAGTCAAAAAGTACAAAGTCTTCCGAGAAAATATAAAAAAAAAAGTTCAATCATTATAAAACCGGCTACTCAGGTCAGAAGATGCATGTCTTCAAGATAAATATCGATTCCACAATGTATCCTCAGGAATGCATGAAAAGATTCATTTACTTGATCGCACATGATAGGTATTTGCATGGCCAAGACTTGCTGGTCAAAGAGAGCAAATATATCTCTACAATTAATGTTATTGAAAGTGAGGTTCTTAGCTGCTAACCTAATAGAAACCCCTGGCAATGAAAGCCAATGCTTAGAGACACTGGCCAGCTTATTTAATTATTTCACTGTAGGTTGCTAAGTGATATACACTTTCTGGGATCAGATAATAAAATGAGCTAAAACTAAGTAACTTACCATGAGTATCTGACAAGCACGTGTTTTGGCCAACTATTGACATCCCAAAATTGTTTCATGATGTTGGGATGAGTTTCAACATCTGTTCACAATAACCTAAGTCAATAGCTGCAACTTCTAATGAAAAGGAAGAAATAAGACCGTAACTTGCAACCATTTTTCCTTGAAAGATTGACTCAAAGACTAATTGCAGCCACCAAGTTTTGCCAGCATGATCTTTTCAGAAAGTTTCAAGTATGACCTACATAAATGATAGCAATACAAGCAAGCTTTGACATGCTTGCACAGTAAAAGTACAGTAGAATCTGAAGCAGTAAAAGAAGAACACGAAATGGATATATAGCAGGACAGATAAACATTGACAACAGCAAAAGCATAATGAAATAGATTTCAATAGTGATTACATGAGAAACCTTTCAAAAATCAGACAGCGTTTTTCAGTCTTTTGATCATACCACTCAAAGTGATTTAGATGCACTTTCATGGATTACGACTAAGTTTGGTAACTCGAAGAATTTGTATTAGTCACAAGAAATGTTGCTGTTATAATACATACATACTGATGAAGGCAAAATAAAATTGGTGCCGAGCAGAAGTTGTTTTATTAATTCCTTTTCTTAACAGAAAGAAACACAGATGTAGAAAAAGTCACTTACAATGGTAAGGCATATCCATGACTTTGGCCGTCACACCAAGCAAATCACTTCCCGAGTATCTCTACACAAAAATGATGGCCAAGAAAATTTGTTAAACAATTGTCATGAAAATCACAGAAAAATATCAAGGGTGATACTTACCAAATGCACATCAATCATCGGCACCTCTTTACCGCTGCGATTTATAAGAAAAAGCCATGGGACTAGAAACTTCTCTCTTCCAACTTGGAACGATCTGCGTATGTCAAACAATTTTCCAACCAAAATAAACACAGTATAACAGAGGCAGGGAAAAAAGAACAAATGAATCCTATATTGCTACACTATCAATCAGCCCAGTGGTCTCCAAAGATAACTTTTTTCCCAAGCCTCCAACATAGGAGCAAGGACAGAACCCCCACCCAAACACTTCTCCTCTTAAAACACCGGACCCCTGCGACAGCAGAGAAGATCCAAACCAAGAACTCTTGAACAGGAGAAATGCAAATGTCTCCAGTGCTTCTCATGCTCAAACATAACGGGATTTGTTTTCAACCCATAATTGAAGATAGGAGCAGCAATTTTAGACACAATGGGACACACACGGGGCGGCACTAGTAAGCAACACAGCGTGAAGACCACAGGAAATACAGAGAGGTCAAAGAGATGTGAATTAGATAGAAAGCGCAATACGCACCCACACGAGATTCCCGAAAATCAGTTGCAATTGCAGATTTTCTAATTCGCGGGAAACTTTGCAGAGAGTACGAAACAGAGAGAACAATGTGACGAAGGAAGACCATCCAAAATGCGATCCTACATCATGCCAATATCAGCTTATCGCGCAAAAGGAAAACGAAGCAGGACAGCCCTAACATAAAACCATAATTTCGGTTCGCGAATTCAACCGTCATCTGGTCACTCACACTTTGTAAGGATCAGCGTTCGTAAAACCCTCCGGCCTCGGAATAGGAACCAACACCTGCTCCAACACGGAAGACACAGCGAAAGTCACGATCGCGAAAGGAAAGGCCCGACTGGCACAACCTCGGAGAAGCAAGGGAGAGGAGGGAGGGCAATCACCTCGCGATTGACGGCGAACACAGGGCAGTGGCGACCGATCACGTCTTGCCACGGCGACCTGTACTGATGAATCGCCAGAAAAAAACGAAGCAAACGAATCGAACATCATGAAAAAGAAAACGACACAAAAGGCAAAAAGAAACTCGTCGGCGGACAATGAACAGAGCGCGATTTCCAACACAATCTCCAGCGAGAGCAGAGTTCCGAGAGAGCGTACGGAGTGGTACTGTCCCATCCTAGCCATGGGGACGATGTCGCCCGGCCTGTAGGCGACGCAGATCGAAGGAAGCGACGCCAACAGCAGCAGCGAGATCAACGACGGCGAGCCGAATCCGGCGCCTCCTCCGACGGAGGTTCCTCCGCCGTGTCGTCCCATCGGTGCTCTTTCACTGGCGCTTGACTCGATTCTTCGAGCGCTCGCGGAGCTTGCGGGGAGCCGAAGTGGAAGAGCTATGGCGCTCTTCGATCTTCGCGAGGTCGACGGAGAAGGAAGGGACGGAGCTGATTCCAGCAGAGCAGGGCCCAGGCCCAAGCCCAATCTGTGTGGCCTTTGCCGAGTTGGGCTTGGGCTATTCATTAATGGAAGAGGATCCCAGAAGGCCCATAAGTTGAACCCAAATGTCGCATGCTGAAAAGGAAAGCGGAAATGACACGAGAGTTCATTTTTTTCGAACGAAAAATGTTTTCATTGAAAAGCGACACGGGCGATAATTTTTAAAAAATTATTTTTCATGAAATAGAAGGAGATGATCCCTGATTGTTGACCGATGTCTGATCTCATTTTTAATCTTTTAATTCGTTCGATATGATATTTGGATTACTTCTTAAATGTTTAATGTAGTCTTCTGTTTGATCAAACAAGAAGTCAAACGTCGTTTAAGGACTTGGAATATTTAATGCTGAGTTGGACTTTTGAAATTATGGGTAAATCGATATAAGATGTGACAGTGAATTCTATTTTCTTATCCATCTTCCTTTTATATAGGAAGGTTTATTCTTTTTCTGCCATCTATTTCTAAACTTTAATAGATTGAACGGCATGTCAGCAAATTCAATTAACTCAAACAAATGAAAGGACCACATTGTACTTCTTAATATAGTCTAGAAATTACATCGAACATTTAGCAACTCATAAAATTCCAAAAATAACATTATACATTAAGTCAAAGTTTAAAGATTAATTGTGTTGTTTATCAATAAGAAAAAAAATTAAAACCGTGTCAGATTGCACCCGTCTCGAGTTAAATCTTATTTGTGTCTTTTTAATTATGACGCACGCCAAATCAATTTATCGTTTGAACTAGCAACCATGTAGATCGGTCTGCTGGTGACAGCCTGAGGCATTTTACAATTATTTGAACAATTACTTATATCAAACCTAATTAAAATAAATCGATAAATGGCGGGTTTCTCAAGCTCGTGTGATTTAAGTAACTGGGCAAGCAAGACATCATTGAACTGAACTTCCCTTGCAAATTCAAAACAAGACGTGCCTCCTACGCCGTTTGTGTGGGCCCTCTGCTTGAAAGCTTCCAACCACGCTCTCCAGAATTGGCTCTTCATCAACTTATATCACTAAAGCAGACGTGATCTACACTCACCTCCAACCTCTCCTCCTTCCCGTGCATGAAACCCTAGCTGATTTGCGGAGCACTACCTTCCATGGCCTCAACTAGTAATCCTACTAGGAGACATCGGTCGGTGGCAGCGCCGCTTCCTTCCCCTATCCCCACGGCGAGAGGATCCCGGTCCGCTGCAGATGAGATCTTCTCGCGGTACCTCGAGGCCTCCCTGCGCGTCCCCGAGCTAGCCATGCCGCGGCCTCAGCATCCCCCTCGCCGAGCGCCGGAGGTCGTCGATCTCGAGTTGCTCATGCTGAGGGACGGGGCGTCGGTGCATAGGCTCATGAGGTCCGTCAGAGAGTTCGGCGCGTTCCGGATCGGCGGGCACGGGGTCTCGGACGAGGCGTCACGGTCGTTGGTGAGGGAGGCCAAAAGGGTTTCGGAAGTCCTGAAGAAGAAGAAGGGCATCGACCTTCGTGAGGGAGGCGATTTCGCCGGAGAAGGGCGCGGTCGGGATAAGGAAGAGGTGATGATGATTTGCTCCAAGGGAAGAATAAGATGGGGACAACATTATGTCGAAGACGAGGCCTATCGAAACCTTAGGTAAACCAAAATCATTACAACTTCTACTGTGCTTTGCATTCATTTTTTTTTCCAATGCCTTTTGTGATTATGATTCTTGGTTGGCCTTCAACTTTATCTGGGCATTTATAACTTGGAAATCAAGATCAACGAGAGTCATGAATTCTAGGTAAATATTCAAACATTCTTGGAGCAATGATCGCATGAATTGATCTAGAGATGTTTGCGGTGAATGAAATGGATACAATCGTATTGATTCTTCATTTAGTCATGCACGCATGCTTAGTATGCAGAACTATGTTTTGACAACGTATCCATATTAAAAACGCAATATAGTGTGTGAAAATTTGTTGATACTACGTAGCAAAGAACCATGATAGAGTAAACATTATAATTGTTTTTCTGACAATCGATACACTTTGATCGGAGTCTAGTCAATTCTTCAATGAAAATGCTAACAAGACGGGAACGACGTGCCGCAATGACGTGGCCTCCGAATAACCGGCCACTCACCCGCCATGTCAGCATTCGCTAGAAAATCCGTCGAATCCAGTCAAAAGATGCATAGATTGGGAAGAAATAGATGATGAAGCTATAGCTCAGAACCTTGTACGGCTACATTAACGTACTCCGATTGCCTCGTTACAGACGAGCGACCGGGGACGTGACCAGCAAACTCGACGTGGTAGCGCAAGAAGTGAGCCAAGTTCTTTCAGAAAACCTGAGGGCGAAGCCTGATGAGCGTTTTGAAATGGTGGAACCAACCCTGTGCGTGTACAGGCACGTCCATGATCGTCATATCATCGTACCCAGCCCAGACGCTCTGCAAAGCCACAAGGTGGATGAACCTTTCGATTACGCTTTCAGCATGCACCTCCCCGTCGGGAAACACAGCGGGTTCTACCTCCGGACATCATGTTCTGCTCCGTATGCTTTCCCTGCAAGCCCCGGCACAGTGCTTGTCACCTTAGGAGAACCGATTGCGGTAAATATTTCGACCGTTGTTTCTTTCAATTTAATGCATGCATGCGATGAAATGTGATTGTGCATGCATTTGGCCCATTAGGTTTTCCCGTTGGATTCATGATCGAGTCTAATATATAGCATAGACTATATGTTTGTCATATATGTCGAATCAGCCCTGGACCGGCCTCCAAATTCCATCAGATTTATAGATACATGTTTTGTGCCCGGGGACTACATAACCCCCGGTGGGCTTTCCCATCATCGGAAAAAAAAACAAAAACTAACCACGATGTGGCCTCTGTGACTCTGCGAAATATGCTTCCAAGTTTTTAATGGACTCTGGCTGAATTGTGGAAACGCCTTATCACAATGCTTATACCACGCGACATGCTTATGAAACGAATTGTACGTGCTCTCTTGATGCATCTTCATCGACCGATGGGCAATCAACATAAGGTGCCAAAGACTGACTAGGTTTTTTCTCTTTTCGTTTTGGTTCATGCATTGGTAACAGGAGTGGAGCGATGGAGAACTCAGATCTGCTTCATGGGAACCCATGTTTGGTCACTCGCATGGGACTGATCATGACGATCATATCCAAAACGATGCAGCTGAGACCTTCTTCTCCTTGGAGTATAAGTGCTCGTCTCCTTGGTTGAATCCAAGTCGCGACCCAACTCAAATGGTGGTCTCCATTCGCGATCAGATCCTAATCGCCCTTTTCCTTGCGTGCCTGATCTATTCTCTCGCATTCCTATTTTCGTCAGGTGCAGCACGCTGAAAGAACGGGGATCCTACTGAGTACTTGACTCGCTCAAGACATTCGAGATCATGACACGTCACTCTGAAAAGTTTAAGGACGACGATCCACGCTTGTGTCGTGCACGGCACATGCATATGTAACATATAGTTTGCTCATGATCACTACTAAATTCTCCCATTGGTAATGTCGTGTGCATTTCCTCTGGATAAGTACAATATTAAGGTAAAAGAAAGGTGAATATGATAAGAGTATGTAATGCATCAATCCATTTTGCTCCTTGCTTCGTTGCTACTATATACTGTTTCATAAACGTAGCGCATTTCTAGGCGATACCTCGATAGACCATAAGTTGTACGGAAGATAATTAACGATCAAAACTGTACATACTGTCTAATTATTGTTCACAAATTCCACATTCTCCACCGTTGATGAGGGTAATAGTTGCTAGCAAAAAGTAAAACTACCCATATCAAGGGTTATAAACGTTCCACATGTAAAACTTTTGTTACACAACTTGTTCGTTGAACAATCAATTAATCGGTACGACTGGCTCTGCCATTGGCTCTGCCATCGGTACGACTGGCTCTGCCATAGGCTTTGACTCATTGATTCGAGGCTCCAAGTCGGAGCACATTCTAATAACTTCAAAAGAAAACAAAGTAGATGCTAATGCTTAAACCTGACCGTAGGGTTTCGATACCGAGAGCGGGTATGGGTCGCTTTAACTCGACCCAGAACTAATCGGATAGGACCATCACTTGATGAATCAAACAATTCGAATTTCAGAACTGCCCGTCATTCAAGGGTCGATCTCGATATGCATTGAAGCAATCCTCTTAAGCTAAATCCCATGCCGAAGAAAGTGATCGCCAAAGACCACTATCAATCACAGTCCACTACACTACCAACGAGCATTGAAGCTAACAAATAGAAATTTTAGAAACACCATGGCTTCGTTTGTTTCATGAAAAATTCGACATTTCTGAAAATGTTTTTCAGGAAGCCATCTTCCGAGGAAAACAACAATATTTTCCGATGTTTTTGCGCTTGACCAATGAATATCATTTTTTTTTAACCATACATAATGATCGGTACGCGCGTGCACAATTTTGAACATTGTTAGCGAGTTTCAATGTGCCGATAAAGGCTTATTAGAACACATGATTACCGGGAAAATTACCAAAAAAGTCCTAAACCTTTTGCAATTGTGCCAATTCAGTCATAAACTTTTTTTTAACTAATTTAGTTCTAAACCTTTTGCAAACTAGCCAATTCAGTCCTTTTGGTTGGCCGACGCTGACGTAGCCGCCGGCCGACTGATGTGGCGTTGGCCAATGTCCACGTTACAATTTTTTAATATTTTCGAAATTTTTTTCCTTTTTTCTTTTTTTTTCTTTTCCTTCTCTCCCCTGGCTGTCCGGCCAAGGGGGAGGCTCGCCGGCGAGGGCCCAGCTCCGGCGAGGCGAGCTGGGCCCTCGCCCAGCCATGGCGAGCTCCGCCTCGCCGGAGCTGGGCGAGGTTGGCCCAATGGCGGCAAGGGGCCAGCTCGCCATGGCTGGGCGAGCTCCGCCCTCGTCACCCCTGGGCTAGCCTCGCCTAGCTCTTGCGAGGCAGAGCTTGCCCTACCATGGCGAGCTCACCTAGCTCCGGCGAGGCGAAGCTCGCTTTGGCTGGGCGATCTCCGCCCTAGCCGGCGAGCCTCCCCCCTGGTTGGACAGGTCGGGGGGGAGAAGGAAAAGAAAAAAAAAGAAAAAAGGAAAAAAATTTCGGAAATAATTTTAAAATATTAAAATATTGTCACGTGGACGCTGGTCGGCAGCCACGTTAGCGCCGGCCTGCCAAAACGACCGAATTGGCTGGTTTGCAAAAGGTTTAGGATTGAATTGACAAAAAAAAATTTAGGACTGAATTGGTACAATTGTAAAAAGTTTATGACTTTTTGGATAATTTTAGCCATGATTACCCACCTAATCTTGCGTAATCTCTTGATGGCCCAAAGCACCTTTTTGGCCCCTGATTGTCGTCGACTCTTTTACCCCACAACACAAAACCCAATTTCAAGATGCCTGTGCTCCGTCCGGTTTCGGTTGGGAAGTCGCAATTAGTGAGCCCCACCCCACGGCCGAAAATGTTACAAATGCGAAGGGAACAACCAAAAGATTCGGGAAAAGATTTTTACACCGACCAAGGGACGATTAGTGATTGGCTGCCCCTTGTTTCACGGCAAAAAGGAAAACGAAATTTCTCTTGGGTGGTGGTTGTCACAGCCATTCATTTTGCGATTTCCTCCATAGAAATGAGAACATGTACTTTCTCTCGCGCGAACTTACGCGCATCAGTCGCACGCGCTAACGAAAAAAGAACGGCGAAGAATTAACAGCCGTAATGAGATAAGAGTTCATTCTTTGAAACTATTATCTTGTACTCGCGGGACATGACAACCGGTTTAAGACCTAGAAATTGTGTACAAATATGATACGATAGTACCCATTTTCAACACCAAGGGTGTGTTTATTTTAGTGAAAATGTTTTCTCGAAAAGTGTTTTTCGGATTTTCATCCGTTTGGTTTTCCGAAAATGATTTGGTCGACGGAAAATATTTTCCGGTCAACACAAATATCATGTTTAATTTTAAAAAAAGTGAATTCTCTTATCTAAAAAGGCGAAAGTACTTTTCGTAATTACTCATCTTGAATTTGTTAATATTTTTTATTTTCTTTTCTTTTCCTTTTCTTTTCTTTCTAAGAAGGAAAACATTAATGTATTTTCTTTTCTTGATAACAAATAATTTTAAAATAACAAATAATTTGAAATAATTTAAAAGACGCACAATTTTTTGATAATTTTCACCGCCAGATTTTCCTTACCAAACGACTGAAAATACTTTTCAAGTCCTTTTTAAGTTTTAGCTAAACACTGAGAAATGAACTCATTTTTCAGAAAAATAATTTCTCGAAAAATATTTTTCAGAAATGGCATGTTTTTCGTGGAACAAAACGCACCTCAAATTTACAAATGCCCACGTCGGGTTCTATCACCGACGGATCGTTCCCATCGACGGATCGATGGATGGATGGGCAAAGATCTACGTGATCTCCACCAAATGCGAGAGAGGTGGGTCCGCTGTGGTCGTGTCATTTTCGTGCTTGTTGCGTGGCGTGGAGAGAGAAATTAACTAAAAATGGCGGTGCAGCGTAAGGACAAAAGAAGCGGGATGCAGACACATTTCACATGGGACCCCACGTATATATTTCCTAAATCTAACATGTTTGTCCTGCGCTCGTGTACATTTGACTCTCGCCCTTAAAAGCTTGGATCCTACAAAGATCTTGTGTCCCCCCCCCCCCCCCCCCTCCCTCCTTCTCGCTAGAGCACGTGCCCGGTATCGTCGCTCACATCGCTCGGGAGGAGACTTTCTAACAGTCGCTCGTTGCTTCCCTAGAGTTCAAGGATCTTAGTCGAGGGGTGTAGACACGTTTTAGGGGAGAAAATTATCAAAATTTTTTTTAAATATATTATACTTTTATCAATTCAGCTCTAAATACTATAATTTTATCAATTGAGTTATAAATATTTTCACGTTTTATCGATTGAACCTATCTCGCCCGTCTCACCTGAAGCATTTTTCGGAAATGCACTCAAGGGTTACACGTTGGTTCCCGAGAGTTTTTAATTATCTTCATGGGGAGTAGACACATACGAGGCATTTTTTTAAGGGGGCGAAATTGTCTAAAAAGTCATAAATTTATTGTACGGCGGCCAATTCGATTCTAAATCTTTTAATTGTGTCAATTTAGTTCTAAACTCTTTAATGGTGCCAATGTAGTCCTAAATCTTTTGACATTTTAGTTATATGCTCTTTGACGATTTGCCAACGTAGTCCTCCCGACCAATTTTGCAAATGATAAGTTTATGACTGAAATGATAAATTTTTAAAATGTGACAAATTGAAAGGTTTAGGACTAAATTGACAAACTGTCAAAAGGTTCAAGACTGAATTGACACAATTGAAATATTTATAACTGAATTAGTCGTCGTGCGATATGTTTAGGACTTTTGGGATAATTTTTCCATTTCGAGAGAACTCGTTTTAGAAGAGAGGAGGTTTCGTCATGTTAGCCGCGGATTCTCCTCTCTGTCCTTGTCGGGACGGTGCGGTAAAAGCCCCGACGCTTTCTTCCGGAACATCATCGGAAGGGTGTCTGGGTTCGATAACATGTCCAATTAGGCCTATGTTCCCTCAAAAAGTTTTAAGCATTGAATAGTAAGCTAAAAAAGACTAATCGGAGTGGGGGAGGGGATTTTTGTAATGTCGAGCAAAACCCAGAATCTACGCGTCCATGTCCCTTTGACTACGCAAATTTCCCCTTGCGGCTCGCCGACACACACCCAACTACTGACTCTCCACGTGAACCACGAAATAAAAGAGTGGAGGAGGAGGAGGCGAAGAAGAAGAGTGATTCCAAGCACAACATAGCCGATAGGAACCATGACGATTTAGGTTGCAAAACTTATTGACTAAGGCGGCTTAAATTGCACAAATCAGATGGGACGATGGGATCTATTCTGAAATTTTACTTACACTAGAGATGCCGAGTTCAATATTTTCCACGGGTCGCTATCGAACCACTAATGGGTAGGTTCATCATAAACTGAGATGGAACGTATGATCTTTGGGAGACACCGCCTGTTTTTGATTTTTCATTTTTGGTTGAAATGTGATGGATCTTAGATGTTCAACGGATCTCGGCATGAGTGATTGTGATTTTTTTACTTTTCTGATCCAATGGTGAAAAGTACAGGAGACACTTTACCTCTTGAAGACCGTAGCATCACCTCAGAAAATTGAGTCCATATTGGAATTTCCTTGGGGCGGCGTTATGGGAGCAAGCTTAGAGCGCTCAGAAACTCCTTTTATGTCTCACGCCAAAATTACCGAATCAACTTCTTTTCACCTGTACTCTCCGTCCTTCCTACACGAGATGCTATGCATGGATGGACTCATTAATCACTATAATTATGCCGTATTCACTCTAAAGTCCACCAAAACAACAGATCTAGATGCACTGGCCTCACGTGAGCGGACATGTAAAGAACTTTACAAAATTGAATAGCTATAGTGAAAAGCAAGCCGAGATGGACCGAGAACATGCATGTACCGTGTCTTGATAAGGTGAACATTCACGATTCTAATCCAGTAGAGACCTTGACCGCAAATTGTGTGCATTTTTTGGCTAGGAGCACCCCATGTTTGACCTTGGACGGAGCCTTTAACTTTGCCACATTTTTCTAGGATCCCAATCCAAGCTTAGTCAGCTAACTCCCCGCATGTTTTCTGCAGACACTATATCTTTCTGTTCAATTAATAACAAGGTGTTCGAGATTCTTCGAAAGCATGAACTCTTGATTGAGTATAACTATCTATCCATCATACACTGGGCCCAATTGACAGAGCACCATGCTCTTAGAGACGTATCCGTGGTTACGAGTGAGCGCGGGGATTTAAATTGGCATATCAAACATAACAAAAAAAAGAAAAAGAGCATGCTTATTAATTGTGGATGTTTGTTGTCCGGAACTCTGTCATTTCCGTTAACGTGGGCGAGAAAAAAAATGGCCTGAAGACAAAGGGAAAGTGTATCTAAGCCATTAGTCTAAACAGCCATGTCTAAATAGGAACAGAAATCCTAGTTTTGTTTCCATATGGTCTAAGGTTTTTTGCCCTAATAGAATAGCATTATCACCTTTGTTTGAAGACTGTTGCTGCCCTGTCTCTTTGCTTAAAACCTGCCTCGGGAAATGATTAGCAGTCCCATTCATGCCTTGCCACAAGAAGAAAAAAATAAAAAGAAAGACGAGAGAACTTTGTTTGTGATTATGCATTTGGTTAGTTTGCGCGTTGTCTCGAAAATACCGCGCCACGTCAGGAAATGAGGGATTGAGATTGAACTTGTACAAAATTCGATGGATTTGAGCGGCAAAACTGACCGAGGATCTTGTGTCTTTAGAAGCCTAAAGTGTCTCGAGATCAATTTCTACTTGGCCCGCCTAGAGATTTTGCCTCTAGAAACCAGATTCCGAGGTGGACGGCCTCCCCTTTAGATTGGATTGCAAAGATGGAGCTGAGGCTACTTGATCGATCAAAAGATTCAAACCTAAGTGGAGACGATTTCTTATATAATACTCGACCATTTAAATAGAGCAAAACTCGAGCACACCCAAGAAGCACCCTCTAACAAAGTGCATTCCCCCATTCCCCAATTTGCGAACTCGTATTACTCCATAGCAATGCTCCACTAGAAACATAGCAGGAACTCGTATAAGACGGACCCGTCACTTAATTGAAAAACTATTCCCCCCCTCCCCTAAACAAGTGGATCATATTAGTGCCTGATCAGATTCTATCACATCACTTATGCTAGATACACACCAACTATATACACCCATATATCCATGATTGGGCAATGACTCGTAAAGCATTGGATGATTGCCTCGTCAAGGAAAAAAGGGGGAAAATGGCAATAATATGGAGAGCTTTTTATCCTTTTGTGACTGACTAGCGCGCCATGGAACATAAAAATCAATCAAGCACATGAAGTTTTGTCCAGGAAAGAGAGGACAGTCGAGGACTTCACTTTCCAAGTGTCTGAAAAAAGAAAATTTTCTTCTTGCGCCATTTCTCCATGAAATCTCACCTTTTACTGCGGGGGATCTCTCCTCCTATAGTCGCAGGGCTACCGCACAGGGAATCTAGGACACCGTCACCTTTTTCTTGCGCGAGGGGAAACTGTTTATATATGTGCTGGTTTTGAAAATCTCGCGTTGCGACTTTTGAAGTTCACCAAGCAACTTCAACTTTTTGCGAAAAAAAAAAAGGGAACAACAACAAATAATTTGAAGACCAACGCACTTTAGGTAAAGTTGCCGGAATTTGAATTTTGGGCACCCATCTGATCATCCTCCAATCGCCTTTTGTTCAAACTTTGTCCAATCTTTTCGATGAATTATATTATTTTCACATTTTTATGATATTAAAAAAAAAGAGCGTCGATATCCTTAAAAATATTAAATCGGTACACCGGTACCCTGTAAACTCTAAACTAATTTCATGTCACAGAAAAAGAGATTTTTGAAACGTTGGGGAGCGCCAAGGGCAAAGTTAGCGGATTTTAACATATATTTTTCAATCTCGGTTCATTTTCTTCGGGTTTGGCTTGCCTAAAAACGATGTAGCTCAGACGACTTGCTCACGTTGAATTTCCGTGTTGGATTCACATCACACGTCCAATCATCTGAGACTTGTCAAGCATGTCTCCACGTGAACAATTCAGTAGGAATTAATGAAGCGCAAATTCGATACTGTTCGCATCGAGGTACTTCGCGACATGAAAATGGATTCGGGGCATATGATGGGGCACGGACAGTATCGATTTTAAATTTTTGCGGGTACCAACCCAATAAAAACAAAACTGTACAACATGAGCTTTCTATCTCTTCATGATGCGATATTAGTGAGGAGGATTCGGGCTCTACCTTATCAATCGGAAGGCCGAGTACGCTACAAACACACACACACACACACATATAGCCTTGGTAGAAGCAGCAGAGCTAACTTTCCCACCTTCTCTCCTTTTCTCGTGCTTTTTGGCTGGTGGAACAGCAGAGGCCTTTCGATTTCGAGGGAATGGCGATAAAGCTGCTGGCTCCCCTTGTACTTAAAGTTCGTATTCTTTTGCAGTCTGAGAAAACCCGCCCCCCAAAAAAAAGGGGCAAAAAAATAAAGGGGTGCTTCCATAAATAATAGCGCGCTCGAAAATCTAGGAATTGGTGTGAGTGGGGACACGTCATTTACATGCACATGCACATTTGCGTATTAAGCAGGGAACAAATGAAGGGGTCGTGTCCAATAGCCAAACTAGGGAAAGAAAATAAAGAATTTCTAATTAGGACCCAAAAAAGGAAAAAAAAATAAAATAGAGATGTTTTGTCGATAATGACTATTGCAAGCATGTTCATTATCTTTTATGATCACGATAGTTCACAAGCGTTCTATCGTTGAAGTTCATAATTTACGATTAAGCACACAAGCCCACGACAGATATGAAGATGGTCGTGCGTAGTTTATGGGGCTGGGGTATGATATATGATATATAGAAATGCTTTAGTTGGCATGAGAAAACAGAGATATTTTTTTTTATATTGAGCGATTTTAGGCGGTCTTAAAGATATAATGCCTTTATCCCTCGAACCAATCAATTTATGTGAAATATTATCGATGGAAAATGGTTAGGTAGCTCGTGACATAAGACATACTATGATTGATAAGAGTGAATGGCAAGAGTTTCTACCTATGGAAAAAAAAAGAAACAAAGAATAAGGATTTTGATTTGAGGGTTGCTTGGCCAAAGGAGGTTTAACATTTGGAGAATATTAAAAAAAAAATTCAATTTGTAACGTGGTTGGATGAAATTATTTGGTCCTTGGGGCGAGCCCCACCATCGCTCTTTTGAGGCAAAAGAGTCTTGTTTCCTTACCTTCTGCTATGCAATCTGGTGTTGACACTAGGGGTGAGCGATTCCCGATCCGATCTGGTCCCATTCAAGAATTGGGAATCGGACTGGGAGGACCGGTTCCCATTTTCTAGGACCAAGGACCGGACCGTCTAGTCCTAGGACCGTGGACCGGATTGGACCGGACCATCGGTCCGGTCCGGTTCCAATGGAACCGATCACATATTTTTAAATTAGGCTTTCTATTTTAAATAAATAAATGTATTTATTTTTCTATTTTCAAATGGAACCAATCATGCTCCAATGGAACCAATCCTTAAAAAAATTGGTAAAGGCGAGAGGGAATAGATTAGATTTTTTTTTTAACCACCCTCCTGGGTGACGTCGCTGGAAAGGGCGCTCTTCCTCTCACAAAAAGTTGAGCGTTCGAATCTCGGGCGCCGCAAGGTGACTTAACCGGTAGCACGTGTATGGTGGCTAGCACGTGTCGCCCCCAGGGTTTACCCCCGGCTGTTGGCCGTGCGGGGGTTCCCTGGGTTATAAAAAAAATAGATTAGATTTTTTTTCTTAAAAAATTTTAAAAAGTAAATATATATTTATCGGTCCGGTCCGGTTCCCACCCAAGAACCGGGAACCGGATTGCTCGGAAACCGGTTCCACTTTTAGGAACCGGGAACCGGACCGATACTTTCAAGAATCGGACCAAACCGGCCTGTCCGATCTCGATTCGAGCGATCCATCATCCTCATCCTTAGTTGACACTAGAAAACTTCCATCATTGCTCCCAAAAAAGATATTATTAAAATTCCACGCGTACCAATCATTCAGATATAATTGGAAATGGACGACCAATCTCACACCTTCACAAAAGACGAAGAAGAAAAAAACGACAAGACAAGAGCAAGAAAGCAGGGCCGATTATTCAAATTAAAACCAAATGTGCTTCAAATGGTACTTCACTACCTAATTTGATTTCCTTGATTATATTGTTAGCGTGTTTCCCGCAAAAAATTACTTGGACATCTGGTCTTGGACATGACCGGTTAACCAAATGATGTAGCGGATCATGTGCACGATCCTTATGAAAGCGACGGTGTGGGATTGGGAAGTTTTGATTTTGACATTGAGAGGGGCACGAGCGTAGAAGCCCGGGCACCTAAAGGTCCGCGAAACATCGTGCAAATCTCATGAGCTGATTGATTTCAAACCTTAACTAGGACATAGATGGTCCCGACTCAGAGCAGCACCTACGTAATTTGTGGGATTTGGATAGACGGCTCTCGATATCCGAGCTTCGTATCTCTTGGCACCTCGACGAGTTCCTGGCTTTGATTCATAATACGTGTGAACCAAAATGGATTCGACGAATCGAGAAAATAGGAAAGAAAATTCGACTGTAACGGAAGAAAATGAAGAAGAAATTTTTGCTCAAAGGAAATCTCTATGAACAATGTGAGCTTCTATTGGAAGAGGGCTAGTATATACCGGTGATAATCATATTAGAACTAGACATTAGGTTAAAGAAGAGTCAACGTATACAAGAGTCATCATCATCGCCACTTCTTGAATCTAATGAGAAGTGGTGTCACTTCAGGCGGGTGCAATTCAGGTCGAACCAGATTTGCTTGAAGACCTTGATGATGAGATCGTGGTACTCGT
This sequence comes from Syzygium jambos, assembly GCA_031216235.1. Lineage (NCBI taxonomy): Eukaryota > Viridiplantae > Streptophyta > Magnoliopsida > Myrtales > Myrtaceae > Syzygium > Syzygium jambos. Next base: position 11,610,291 of record CM062230.1, on the reverse strand, counting down.
CCGAATTCAGCGACAGGTAGCAAGCCAGGAGCTCCTCCAGGTCCTTGGACGCCCTGATGTCGTTCTCCACGATCATCTCCATCATCGAGTCCCTGAAGTCGCTCTGCGGATCGACCGACGACTTCATGACGGCGAAGCTGTCCGACACGCTCCGCCTTCTCCTGTTCGACGGCGACGGCGACGACGCGCTCTTCCGGCCGGGGCGGTGGTGGTGGGTGCCCTGGCTCTGGGCCCTCTTGGTGCTCGCTAGCCTCGGGGAGTTGATCCTCAGCTTCACCCCTGGCGAGCTCACTGTGAACGACCTCCTGGCCTTGCTGTGTTCCTGCACCGTGAGTCGCTCCGCCTTCACGACTCTGACCGTGAGCTGCGACGTCGTCCGGCCCTCCGTCGGCTCGTGGGTGTCTCTGTTCTTCAGATTCTTGACCATGTCACTGAAGTTCGCAGGCTTCGTCAGGATTGGGGGAAGCTCGACCTCTGTCGACACTGACTCGCACCCATCTGGGCTCTTCGCTTGCTTCCTGTCAGTCGACTCGTCGGAGCCGAGCACCCTGCATCGGCACGAGGAGCTGGACCAGGACACCAACTGGTCGAAAGACCGGTGCGCGACGACCCCACCGCCGCACGACTCGGGGCTCAGCTGGGGCAGAGCATCGGACACTGGGAGCAGCTCATCCGAGTCGGAGGCGGTGGAGGCGTCGGACGGAGGCGAAGTGGAGCACTCGGGCACCGGCTCGGGCTTGGTCCAGAACGAGCCGAGCGTGGCGGTGGCGCGGCAGCTGCAGCCGGCGGAGACGGAGGAGGCGACGAGCCTCGGGGACGAGCGGCGGGCTCTGCGCGGCGGCCGCCTCTGCTTGGCCGACTTCCTCGGGGGGCTGGGGAAATGTTGGTCGGGGTGGGGAGGGGTGAGCTCCCTGGCGAAGTGGTAGGACTTCCTGGGATGGGGCGGGGGGTCCGGAAGCGGGTTCGACTTGGAACCGGAGGAGTGGGGCGGCGTGGCGGAGGAGGAGGACGGCGGCTGCTTCTTCTTGGTCGGAGGAGGGAGCTGGTGGTGATGACGATGAGCTCTTGATGATTTGGTCCTACCGTTCATGTCCCTGAGCTTGTGCAGCCAGGAATTGGGGATCATGTCTGACAATCTGAACCTGTAATTCCCCATCTCTCTCTCCTTCTCCTTCTCTCCCTCTCTCTCTCTCTCTCTCAAGAACTCGCTGTTTCTTCTGCGTGCATGTGCAGAAGAGGCTGAGGAATATGATGCTGTGCCTTTTCTGTCCGTTCTGCGCTGCGAGCTGTAGCGAGGGACTGAACCGAGGATAAATAAAAGGGTGAGCAAGATGGATTAGGGGAGTGGGTGAGAGTCCCCTACAATTAAAAGTCTAGAAATTACTAGAAATTTACATGAAGTTTTGATTTTTCTCTCTCTCTCTAGATGAACCGACGAACTATATTTGTTATGATAATTACTTAGTATTAATATAACGACGGCGTCAACATAAAAAAAAAATTTATTCTTGTGGGGGAGTTGGTGGGGGGGTCCACAGAGGAGGAAAAATTTGGCCCAAAAAGGGTGGAAGAGTGGGGCCCTTGTCAATTATTTACACTGTTCATAGTCGTACCCATTGTCCGGTTCAAAATCTGCTTTAGGGCTTTCATAATTGGAAGTTTACAAGTCTTTAACAATTTTTTCCTGTAAAGTTAGGGGATTAGTCAATAATATCCAGCAATACAACTGGAATTCTTCCTACAACTATCGCCCCGAGATCAAGGCCCAAACGTTTCGATTTGAAGGTTAATGCCAGGGGTAGGAGATCGTAGACGACGCAAGAGCGAGGGCATGCGCGTGAAAGGCGGGCCCGGAGGACCTCGAGATCACGACTCGTGAATCACTCGAGCGAAAGAAAAATCTTGGCAATTGATCGTGCGCGGTTTCCACAATAGTATTCACGTGATTGGTGGTTCAGATGGGTTGGGGCTACGCTGCTGAAAAGTAATATGCTATGTTGCCCTGATAGACGACTCGAACGACGAGATTATTCCTACTTTTCCTGATTGATGAGAAGTAAGGCGATTCGGAATTTCAGGGAAAGGCCTTGGTGAAAAAGACTTCAAAAAGAGCAAAAGACGGGAAAGGAAAAGGGTCGTCGATGTTTTAACAACAGGCAATGTCCACTGACTTGTAAATCAAAGAAGTGGTCCGACGACAAGATGTGTGCCGAATGAATGTTTAGCTCGCCAAGGAAAGGAAGAAGCTTACATCGAGTTATCTCTGAAATGACTATTCAGTGATTGCCTGAAGAAGAAAACGAGAGAGATGACCGATTGTCTTCTCCGCCGTATGAGCCGAGAACCGGCCTTTCCTCGCACGCACCTTTTTTTTTCCCGGGGGCCAAACATTGGAAGGGGAATCGGGCGTCGAGCTGATAACGATATCTGTTCGCGGACCGGCTCTCTCCCTTACCGTGCTCATAACTCCAAATTGGGCGAATTCGTCGCTAGAGACTGAACCGTCCTTCTCGGCACCGTGGTCCCTATTTTCAGGAATTTTCCATGTACAGGAACTAGAAAGATACAAAAAGGGGGAATGAGCATGTTCTACTCTCTTCTGAAGCGTGGGGCACTGGGGGACCAAAGGACGAATTTAATGAAACGATGGGGGGCTTCTCCTACTGGTGGTGCTCTATGACGAACTTAGTTCTTGTCTCGGCGCGACAGGGAAAAGAGCTACGAGACCCCTCTCAGTCCACAGCCTGTGTGGAAATTTGCACTGGGAAACGTACGCTTTCCGATGGAGTTTTGCTGTTGACGTTTGCCCCAGGGGGCTGAAACGTTAACACCACCAACGTTAATATTTCATGAGCTTCTTCCGGGGTCGTGTTTTGGCCACGACTTTGAACGTCTTGATCGTCCTGGGAAGGGGAACAAAAGCATGTGGCCCCTCTTCATGATTTGCAGCTCGATTCGACGGGTAACATTGCAATGGGGCGATAGTGAGATCCATCCAGCTGCACGCCCTATAAATGACAGCCGTATCGTCGTGTCGATTAGTATTTCATAAGAGGAGAGAAACAGGAGAGTCACTCGATTGCACGAGCTTCGTGCACTCGACCGACAAAGAGTTTGTAGAGCGATTGGACCGACCGAATTCGAGCATGGAGTCCAAAATTGGATAAGTCAGTTGAGGCTATTTCCCTCCCGAGATATCACATTCGTCTGTCTCTAAGTTTGCCCCAATATCTTCTAGCCTTATGTCATGTGCCCAGTTTGGACGGAACCATAGAATCATGCTGCTCAATTTGTAATTAATTCTTCATTTTCTATTTATCTTGCTTATATAGCATTCTGTTTCTTGTAATGTTGTGGAAGCAAGCAATTGGTACTAGAGTTAGGCTTGACTGAGTTGAAGCGAATTGATTGCGACATAAGAAGGGAAAGTGAGAATCGATAGATTTGATGAGAATGATTTTAGTTTCTAGAAGATGCAGATTGATGATTATTTGTATAAGAGGAATCTACACTTACTCATGTCCGTGAAGAAATGAGAGTCGATGAGGCAAGCTTAATGGGAATTACTGGATAGACAAGCTTTGGGTGTTATTCTGCCGACATTGGCTCATAATATCGCTTTTAACATTGTGAAAGAGAGGATCATTGCAAGTTTGATGAAACCCTGTCAGACATGTACGAGAAGCCCTTCACTGTGATCAACAAGATCCACTTAATCCGACATCTCTTTAACTTAAAGATGGGCGATTGTGCGTTAGTTGCTTATCATATCAATGAATTTATTGTGGTTGTTCGTCAATTGAATTCAGTTGAGATTGACTTTAAAGATGAAGTACGTGCTTTGATTTTATTATCCTTATTACTTGATAGTTATAATACCCCTGTTTGTGCTATTAGTAATTCCTCTAGGTCAACGAGCTTGACGTTTGATGGGGCTCAAGATTTAATTATAAGTGAGAACATCCGTAGAAAAAAATCTGGTGAACTTGTGCCTATTGCTTTAGTAGGTGAAAGTAGAGGAACAACTTGTACATGTGTTAGCAAGAGCAGTATAAACTTGAATAGACGAAATCAATCTAGGACTAGCGGTGTTGTCTGTTGAAGTTGTGGCAAGAGGGAGCAGTTTAAAAGAGATTACCTTAAGTTAAAGAAAGAGAAGGGCAAGGAAATTAGGGTTGAGTCTACTGATGATGCTACTGCTGTAGTTAACTATAATTCGGATAATGTTGATTATGTCTTGTCTGTCATTGAGGATTTGTCGTTTGACGGATGTAATATAAACTCTGGCTGTTCATTTTACGCTACATTAAATAGAAATTGGTTTATTACTTATTAATGCATGAATAATAGTAAAGTACAGTTGGGAAACAATGCTGAGTGCGATATTGTGGGTATTGGTGATATTATAATAAGAATGCATTATGGTATCATGAAGACATTGACTGGAGTGAGCTATGTTTCAAATTGAAGAAGAACTTAATTTCCTTGAGTTTCCTAAATTCAGTTAGGTGTTGGTATACCTCATAAAGTGGAATTCGAAAAATCGTTCGAGTTGCCCTGGTTATAATGAAAGGAATTAAGCATTGTGGCCTGTATGAGCTTTAAGATGAGACAATGACAGATTTCATCTCAGAGACATCGGATGCATCTATTTGAGAGTTTGAATTGTGGCGTATGCGCTTGGGTGTATATTAGCGAGTGAAGCCTGAATGTTCTAAATGAAAGAAATCTTCTATGTGGTTATATTTCTGACAAACTGAATATATGCCGGTGTTGTGACTTAGGTAAACAATGGAAAGTGTAGTTCGGTACAACCGTCAGAGAGTCCATAGTGATTGCATAGTTGATTCATTTGGATGTTCACAGGCTATCTTGGTTTCCTTAGAAAAAGAGTGTCATATTTATGCTAACAGTTGTGGATAATTACTCAAAGAAGATTTTAGTGTTTGAATTCAGGCATGAGTTTGATGTTGTTGTTAGGATTAGGCAATTGAGAACTATGGTCGAAAAGAAGATTGGTAAGATGATCAAGTATGTACGGACAGATTGTAGCATGGAGATCTACTTGGAGCTGTTAAACAAATTCTGCATGAAAGAATGCATAGTAAAACATCACACTAGTGACAATAAACCACAACATGTTGCAAAGTTGATAAGCTAAACAATAGTAGAGATGACTCATAAAATGATCAACTGCAATTGAATGTCGAACTCCCGAAAAAATGTGATCATGTAACGTTGCTGATTATTTAATTGCCCATATTATATTCGAGTGAGTGATGGTAAGCTCGTTGGGAGCGCAAGAAATTGTATGTTTTTAGGCAATGCACAAGATGAGCGGGATTATTGGTTATAGTAATCGGAATTAAATTCACCTGTTATTAGTAGAGAAGTCACATTTGACAAATCTCCAGTACTTTTTAATATGAGTGTTATTGGCAGTGTTCATATGGATCTAGATAGCATTCAGCTCAAGGTAGAATTATGACCACAAACTCTCGAGATAGTAGGTACTAGTGAAGTAATCGAACATATGATGCTTGTAGTGAGGTGAGCTTGTAAAGCCATTAATTGCCGTAATTGCTGAGTGTGAAAATGTGCATGTATGGATGCCACGATGGTTTTGGTTTATTTATGGTAGATATGGCTATGTCGGAAATTTCTTGTGAAGCAGTTAAATGTGCAAGTGGAGTTGGTGTTCTAATGAGATCCACAATTATGGCAAAGTTCCAACGAGACTTGGACTTGAAAGATGTTTGTGGTGGTTGATCCCATGAGGGGCTATGAGAGAATAGCAGTGAAGTTCGGATTCCAGCAAAGCAATTATGACTTAGCTCAAACGTTGAGCCAAAGTAGAAATTGTTGAAAATGTATCTTGTGATTGTTGAAAATGGTAAGCTCCTAATCCAACTAGGTTTCCTAGTTGAAGAAATTTCTTATTTTGGATCCAAATCTTGCCCCCCCCCCCTCTCTCTCTCTCTCTCTCTCTCTCTCTCTCTCTCTCTCTCTCTCTCTCTCTCTCTCTCTCTCTCTCTCTCTCTCTCTCTCTCTCTCTCTCTCTCTCTCTCTCTCTCTCTATATATATATATATATATATATATATATAAGTGTCTTCACCGTGAAGAGCATTCAAGAGGCTACTTCTATGTGAATTTATACCTGAGAGCTTTTAGTGTGGAAGTCAATTAATTCTTGTGAATAAGCTTTGTGCATTCCTTCATGAGATTGAGAGGTTATTTTATGAGAAATTACCAATTAAATCTTGTGAGTAAGATTTGTGAATTCCTTTATGAGATTGAGAGATTATTTCGTGAGAAATTGTGATGTTAAACACTATTGAATGAAGACGAATTATTGGGTGTAATTTGAGGCTGGAAAACACTTAGAGTGTTTGAATGTGGTTGTAATCTTTATTGTGTCACTTGATCTATAGTGGAATTTTTTGTAGCTCTTCCTGGGTGCGTAGGTCACATTCACCGAGTCACGTATTTATGGTGTCCGATTTATTTCCTAGTTTTGTTTAATTTGTTGTTCGATTGCCAATTTCCGCAACATGTAAGATATTTTGGCCTTCATAAGGTGAGACTTTCTCCATTTGAGATTTGAGCATGTCTTCATTCATTTGAATCGGGGAGGGATCGAAAATTCGTCTTTTCTGCCCTCGCTTTTACTGCATTAAAAATGGAACAATCGCAACAAAGCAGGCGAGCATCTCTAAAGAAGATGGAGAGGTACAAAGACTCGTGGTTGGCCAATATCATCACCTAGAATATACGGCCAATATCTTTACCTAGAATATACGGCCTATACCATTACCTAGAATTCATCGCAATCATGAGGAACACAATGCCGCTCCGTGATGTCCTAGAAATGAGAATGACAGCAACTTATAGCAATTGCCGATTCACTTCAGTGACATTGAGTGGCATCAGACAAACTCAAATCTTTGCGCACCTTGTTCGTCTGTTTTCTTAGGAGACATCTGAGCAGCCATGACGTTCAGAATTCAGGTTGATTTCCGGGGATTCTGAATTCGAAATTTTTTCTTGCTTCGCTCAGGATTGTGAATCTGTATTTGTTTCTCTAGACTCTGTGTGTGCTTTGGACATTGACAATCATGCAGATGATAATAACTCAGCCGACGATCATGCGATTCCCAAGTTATTCATCGAACATGATGAGAAATCTGCCAAAACTGTTGGTTGCAGAACAACATCGTGTGGTTAGGCTAATCATAGACATGTCCTTGTGAGAGGACTGATCATTTGAGGGTCCTGAAAGAGGAAAGATTCAAGCCACTTCCTGTGGATACACCACAATTTCGATCAGAATGCCTAAAACAATGAACATATAAGGGCATGCCATTTCTTTGGCTAGAATTTGGACAGAGGCTTTGACAGAATGAGAACTTCGAATGGTTTTATAGAGTAAACAGCGATCGAAATTGAAATTTACCATGGGAAAGTGACCGCAAGTTGTTCGTCTGACTGCATAAGAACGCAAGTAAAGCTAGTAAATCATGTCACAGAGGAGACCGATGTGTTCCTCCGATTTATACCTGGAACTCTTCAAAGGGCTACCCTCCATTCTTGTCTAAGCATGAAACCGAGACTCTGAACAGAGCTTCAATTGATAGAAAAGAAGAATTGGGCGAACCACACTATATAAAAACCACTCTTGTTTTGGTTGATCTAGTTTTTGGTTGTAGTCTTGCAGATCCCATGAATGACCACATTGCCTTTGAGCCGATGTCATGGTTGATCTACAAGGGAATCTCGTCAATCTTTCTTCAAACAGCAACGCAACTTCACGAGGGCTTTACGTGATCTGCTTCTTAGCAAATTCTCTTTTTGGTCCGAACTACTTGCGAGTTAAGGTTCACATCTTGGTGGTTGAAGTCAGCAGGAGAAAAATTTGCTCGTTAATTTGCATGATCGTCCTTCATAAAGACACAGTCCAGGCAACAGTTCAATTTCAGAACTTGGATGGGCCTTTTAAAGCCCTGTACACGAGCTGTTGGTCTGTCAGACTATATGTACTCTCTGAATCTCAATACGCTCAAACAACCAAATTCTCGTTCGTGTACAAAATGCCATGCAAGTAACATTTGTGAAAACCACATTACGGTGATTTGGATGGAGGTTTATCTTTTTTGTCTGGTGACAGTGAGCTCTGATCTGATATGGCACCAGAACGACTGCAAAATGAGTAGTAAAACCTTGAATTGAGTCAGATTCTGCTCTCGCTTAGTTAACAATGCTACGCTGAAGTAAAGAAAATAAAAATAGAATTCACGATCGCGAGATTTTGTCTAGAAATGTCGTGCGAAGAACGTGCTTCTGCGAACTCGATCATGACTGCATGCTTGTCGCACGACTCGTGATATATACCCGATCGTGAGTCCGGCCATAAGTCGGGCATGTCCAACCATCTTTTGTCGACGGGCCCAGATGATGGTTTGTGCTATTCGTTCATATGAGCTTAACAAAGAATTTTAATTTGATCGAGACTTGGGCATGTAATGTAAAGGAAAGCTCCGCTGTTACGGCCAGCATTGTAAAGAAAATTTTCGAGATTTTTGAGTCGTTCTGGGTGGGCTTGAGCAGAGAGCGGGGAGCCTTTTGCGTGAGTCTGACGGATCGAATTCGGCCGTCGACATGGTCTACAATGTACGCAACAACAACGCAATGTTCCGTGTTCATCACTCTACAAGATCATCATCATTCAAGTCTAGAACAGAACTTTTAAATCTTCTTGGTCTTTCACTGAGTTTACACTAAAGTATATGAATCTCTTACGAATATGGCCGTGCCGAATTCGCGCAGCGCAAGAAAGAAAAAGAACTAAAGAATCAATGTATGAAGGAAATGGAAAGAATCGACGAAGAAATCGAAATCGCCACGCTTGCAAGAAGCATCAGCTGATCAAGCTGTTGGTGCGCTTGCTTGGGCCGGAAGGCGGGACTCTCCCCCTCGGAAGCGAATTCAGCAGCAAGAACTTGTCCTCCATCTTAACATCATCCCTGGATGACGAGGAACCGCTCTCCCTCCGAAAGGCGAGGTGCGAGGCCGGCTCGACAGCCACTTCGCTGCCCGCCGCCAGGAGCCTCGCGCTCGAAGCTCGGGACGCGAAAATCGCCACGAGCACCGCGACGACCAAGATCTCTTTCGAACCCATCACCGCACGTACGTCCCAAGAAGAAGCAGAAACTAAGTCGATGCGAGCGTGCGTCGGATTGTCCCGAGAGATTGTATGAATGTATCGATTGGCAAAGCTCGAAACCGGGTTCGCCATTATAAAGAGGATGACTTCAATTAATGACCCAACGCGGTAGCCTCTCTTGCACTAGCGGTGTCGCAGCTGTGCGTGTTGTTTGAAAGTCAAAAGTCTGCTGCTAAAAGTGCTCGTGTTGCGTTCCGGAAACTTTGACTTTTCGCCATTTCCACATTATCCTACAGCTGCGGAGCGACCGAGTCCTGCAGTTGACGGTGATCCCCGGTCGTATCCTCAACGCGGTCACTCCAACTGCAATGGCGGTGCACGATGCAGCTTGCCAACTTGACCACGCACTTGTTGATCAGGATCTTGTTCGACTTGTTATTGATCAGGCTTTGCTTTGACGTGGATCCAGTCTCCTTTTCTTATCATTTTCTCCCTCTTCATTGTACGCCGCCATAGCATCTGGAGGCTAACCGGCGGATTACCGTCTCTATCGATGTTTTCATCGGTATCTTGACAGGTCTCGGCCGTTCTCGTATTAGTCGTAAATTTCACAACTAGCCCACACTTATATCTCCCGGATCAATAATGCATGGTTTGATTGCATATTGCATCGGATTAAGATACCAATGGGGTTGGAGAACCTCGTCCCATTCTTGCTACAATATAGTTATTATTTATTAGGCTGTGCAGCAGGTCTACTAGTCCGATTCTACTGGGGAACCGGACTGAACCGGCCGTGGAAATAGGTCTGGATTTAGAACTAGTAATGTGTGGGTAGGTTTTAAGTTTTATGTGTTGAACCCATTGACCGATCAAGGATTCGGTTAGAACCTGTTTTTTGAAGTTGGAAAAAGATAATTTATCTTTCTTCAATGAGTATAACTTCCCTATTTTTTTATATTTGTTCATGTTTTGCATTGACATTTTACTTTGAACCGTTTTATTGCTTATACCATTTGCTGTAACTGCTATTTATCTTGATTTATAAAAAATGAAGCAAAAAAGAGAAAAAAACCACTTCTTGAGTAAACCCTACGATTGGACCGGACAAACAGGGTAGGTTCCATGGCAAACATGGTGGGAAAATTACAAAAAAAGTCCTAAACCTGTTGTAATTGTGTCAATTCAGTCCTAAATCTTTTACAAACCAGTCAATTTAGTCCATTTGGCCAGTCGGCGCTGACGTGGCTGCCGGCCGGCTGACGTGGCAATATTTTAATATTTTCAAATTTTTTTCCTTTTTTATTTTTTTCTTTGTCTTCTTCCTCTGGCCTGTTCGGCCAGGGGGGAGGCTCGCCGGTGAGGGCCCAACTCCGGCGAGGCGAGCTGGGCCCTCGTCGCTGCTGGGCGAGCTCGCCATGGCAGGGCGAGCTCCGCCTCGCCAGATCAGGGTGAGGGCGGAGCTCGCCCAGCCATGGCGAGCTCCGCCTTGCCGGAGTTGGGCGAGGGCCCAGCTAGCCATGGTTAGGCGAGCTCTACCCTCGCCGCCACTAGGTGAGCCTCGCCCAGCTCCGGCGAGGGCCCAGCTCACCTCACCGGAGCTGGGCCCTCGTCGGTGAGCCTCCCCCTGGCGAGACAGGCCAGGGGGAGAAGAAAAGAAAAAAAAAAGAAAAAAGGAAAAAAAATTCGAAATAATAAAAAAATATTAAAATATTGCCATGTCAGTCGGCCGACGGCCACGTCAGCGTCAGTCGGCCAAATGGACTGAATTAGCTGGTTTACAAAAAGTTTAGGACTGAATTGATACAATTGCAAAAGGTTTAAGACTTTTTTAGTAATTTTCCCCAAACATGATAGATTCTTTTTTTTTTGGTCGATAAAACATGGTAGATTCAAAGTTCCAAAAATTGAAAATCGATTATAACATGGTGGGTTTCAGATTTCAAATTCTAAGTCTAAAACCTACCCAACTTGAAAGCGATCAACTCTATTATTGATACCAAGAATTTGTACCTTACTTTTGGTTCAATCATCAGAGGTACTGTTCATTGGTTTCACTTTAGTTTTTGTAAAGCTATCTAATAGTACCCTTAATTATTTGCACTTTTCAAGTTTAATACCATCCTATTTAGGGGTGATTGGTTTCGGGGTAGAACGGCGAGAACCTGTTAGGAAAACCTCATAATATAATTTTAAGTTGACAAAATTGTCCAAGAGATTTTATAAGTCTGACAAATACTTTTGAAGTATTCTAAGTCCAAAAAGTCCTATTCTAGAAGCCCAGACTTTACGAGGATCAAAAGGAGAAGTTAGGGTTCTGCACAGTTAAAGACAAAGTTCAGACTTTGTACACGGCAGTTGAAGAACTTTAGTTTATATTGGAAACAAAAGATTCAGAGTTTAAAGAATAAACCATTCTGACTCAAGTTTTGAAATACGAGATAAGAATTAGACTTTATCCAGACGCTATCGCAAACTCATAATAATGGCTAATAATCTAGCTTGGATTTCACCAATGGAAAGTATTGATTGATTCGATCTTAAAATGTTATTTTGCAAGGAATATTTACATTGCGAAATATTTTTGATTGATTGACAATTAACCCCACGACAAGTTTATTTCTAAATGAAGAAGCTCTGGTTATGGAAACCAAAGTTCTTGTTGTATGGGCGCCTAGATTCAACGAGATTAAGACTTTATCACTCAACGGCCACTCAATCCTTTTTATACAAATCTGCTCAAGGTGAAGATTGGAAAATAATTCTCTAAAGATTGTCCAATGGTTAGTTTGTAAGTGGATGAGTATAAAAAGAAACAAATTGTCAAGGAGTAGAAGTAGAGAGACGATATCCAGAATCATCTATTCTAAAGTTTGAGCATACTTCGACCAGTATAACTGATCCTTCTTGAGCTAAAATTTATGATATTAAGAGATCTGTTGTAAGAGTGATTTAGTGAGATAAAGTGATCCATCTTTCACAGGAAAGTTATCACTCAGAATTTGTAATCTCTTGATTGGTCGTCTAATGGAATCTAGCCAATAGGCTTTCAGCGTGGGAGAATGGACGTAGGCTTGATCTAAGCCAAATCACTATATATCTGTGTGCAAATTTTCTTATCCCTAAAACTCCTTTTATTTAATTAATTGCACATTTATTTGTTTGTCATTCAAAGATTGATTAAAATCTGAACATTGTTAAGATTTTACTTGTGATCAATTGTTTTTGCGTTAAAATTGATCAAATAGTACTCAAATCACCTATTCAGCCACCTTTAGGTGATATTTACTAGTCTCATTAGAACCAAATCAATAGAGTCGGTTCTCAATTTGTGGAATCGAGAATCGGTCCACCTGATCCTGTACCTACTCGGAAACCAGACCCACCTAGGTGGGTTGAGGAACCGCCCTTGAGCACTTTGGTCATATCTTTGCATCATTTGGAATTTCTCGTTTCTTATACTTTTAGTATCGTGGTCATTTCTTTCATTACAGGCTCCTTCGTTTAGCACAGATTAAGTACAGGAATCAAAGCCATAGCTAGGACCCAATGAGCTTGATGCAACCAACCAAAGCGGAGAACGAGAAAAGAAAACTCAGAGAAGTGCAGCAAAAAACAAAACCCACAGTGGCTAAAACTTTAAAGAAGCGAGAAATGAAATGGTACCTGAAAAACCCTCGCTTTTTTTCAAAATGTTTAGTGAAAGAGAGCTGAGAGACTGAGAGCGAGCGTGAGCATGAGGCTACAAGAGGTGCGCATCGTGAGCGAGAGAGAGAGGTGGCCACGAGTGAAGAATGGGTAATAAGAATAGTAATTAGGGTTTATAGTAGAGGTTATAATAATAATAGAATAAATGATCATATATATTGGTTTGGTCCGGGTGAGTGGATCAACACTTAAAACTAGGAACCAGATCGATATTCATCGGTTCCAATTTTTAGGTGTTGAGAATCGCCCAGATTTGACCGGCTTGGTCCGGTTCGAGCAGTGTCTAATTCGGTCCGATTCTTTTACTTACCTCTCATCCTGCTTGCGATTAAGCTTTTGAATGACTTGCTAATAGGAAGTTTGGGATGACCCCTACTCTTTGGGACCTGATCCGACCAGCCAGGGAGGGATGGGAACAATGCAGGCATAGTGTAGGGATGGGTTCTCTGAGTTCCGATCTCGACCTTGCCCTCGCTCGACCTAGGTTATTGCTTTTTATGTTTTTTTTAGAGTTTTTGTTCCCTTGTTGTCCGTTGATTATACTAATTTCCCTCTATCACATACTATAGTTTCATTTCCTAAGTAAAAATTAAATTAACAATAATTCGTCAAATGCACAATTAGGTTATTACTTTGAGAGCATACAACGATGTACCAATAAATGATGATTTTTTTCTGTGCAATGAGAATGAAATGGGATTGCTGATTCCCGCTATATCTCATTGCCATATCTCATTATAGTAATTTATCCTTTTTTAAAATAGATTTGCTCCCGATGTCCATTTGCCTCGCCGAAAGGGGGAGTGTAGTGCGAAAGTAACATCAGAAGCAGGATGAAGTACAGAGGACGTGAGAAGAGGGTGGACGTTCCTAGTAGACTCGAGTACCAGGTGACAGATAGGGAGAGCCGAGTCATTAGAAATCAAGAGAAGTAGACGGTGCTCAATTGTGTAGGGTTCTCAAATGCTTGACCAGTTGAAAGTTCAAGGTTCGAAGAGGCCAAAGTTGAGGAATTGAGGAGTGCATGAGCTAGAAGCTCAAAAGTCTACAAGTCCCGAAATGCCATAAGTAACTCGAATGAACTAGTAGGGTACTATATATAGCGAGAGGGCTAGGATGGATAGTAACATACAGGATTGCCAAGTGACATTAGCCAATGTCATGAAGACACGAGCCAATGAAGGGTTGCCGCGTGTCAGGACGTGCCGATATCGAGCCCGCTAGCTAGAAAGGGCTAGGGGAGGCTAAGCCGTCCCAAATGTCCCTACTTTGAGTCTTCCGAAGCAAAACTTGCCAAAACATCCCAATGGATAACGATGGATCCATTCACCATATCCATCCATAGAGCAATACTCCCGCTAATTAAACCCGCACTAGATACCTAAACAAAGGGCATGTCTTCGTTGATTTGGAAATTACGATAATGTGTATATATGTCTTTTTCTGCGTAACATAAAATGACTCAATTAGCATATGCATCATTATAGAGAGAACAATACTCTATTTCAGGAGTGAGCGATTTCAAATTCTGTATAAGTTCTATTTGAAACCTATCCATTGGAATAGGTTCTTGAAACCTACTTTACATACTTTGAAACTTGGAACTATGATCGGTTCTAGGGTCTATTCAGGTTCCGCTTGTATTATTAATTGAACAATTGCAGTGAATCATCACATTTAATGACTACTATTTACTTCTACGATCTACTGATCATAACTTATATTTAGATACATGAAGAATATGAAATATTAACAAGTCATATAAAATGAAAGCTCAGACTAGTAGTTCCAGATTATGCACTCAACATTTAGCGCCGTGGAAGACCGCATATCACACAAAGACATAGACAACGAAAAAAACACAAAGAACTTGTTTAATCTAGAACTTACCCGTCGAAACAGGTTCCCCAATTTTTGAAATCTACAATACACCCTGCATATTTTGAAATCTGAAACTTATATCTTGTAATCGATTAGGTTCTCAGGTTTATGGTTATATTACGAAATCATGCTCCCTCCTACTTTATTTCCAAAGGAATGTTTATCCTTCAAGTCATTTCGCGTAGGAAAAAGTGGTTCTTTTCTAACATCCTCACCTAAGTGGTCAGCATGTTCAAGTTCACATGGTTCAAGTGACCATAGTTAGTAGTTACCACAACATCTACATAGCATTCCGCTAGTAGTTACCGTATGTTTTCAAAATCATGCTAATTTTTTATCCAGTCTCGGAATTGATGAGCATCAAATTGTAGGAAAGTAGCTGGAAATATCCACCAAAGTCAACCGGTATTTTTTAATCACGCAACTAGATTATGCCAACACCGGCTTCGGGGGAAGAAAAAAAAAGCATAATTTATCAACAAGTAGGGCAAAAATATAAGACCGATCGTGAAATGAATTGAAGTTGAACTATACGAAGCGAATTTGCTTCGATTTGATCGCCAAAAAGAAAGAAATAAATTGAATCCAATTGAGACTTTACAAGTAATCGATTGGACCGGCGTCAGCTCGGCAACATTATCCTCGTCGCGGTCACGTTGGTCGTGTAATCGGGATCCACCGGATCGCCTTCCAGCCCCGCCGCCCATCGCCGGAGTGTCCTCAGTAGGCTGGCCGCCTTCCTCTTTGCCCGCCCGGTCCCTGTCCCCATCAGCTCCCATATGACCCTCTCGATCCCCGGCATCGTCGCCAGCTCCGCCACCGCTTCCGGTCCGCCCTTCCTGCATATCATGACGAGGGTCGCCGCCGCGCTCTCCCGTGCCCGCTCTGACCCTTCCCGCAGCACCACGCCCAGCTTCCTGATCGCGCAGTAGGCCGCCGCGACCGCCACCAGCCCTCCCCGCTTCACCACCGCCTCGAGGATGGTCACCGCCTCGTCCTGCAGGCTCTCCATCACGTCGCACACCATCTCCACCATCCCTTCCTCCAGCAGGTTCGCGACGGCCTCCCTGTCCCCAGCCAAATTCAAAATCGCCGCGAGCGCATCCCTCCTGGCGCCGCCGTGGCCGTCCCGGGCCAAGTCCATCAATCCCTTCACGACTCGCGTCTTCCTCCCGAGCCGTTTCATGTGGGAGTGTACGCCGGAGAGGCTGAATATCGTGGCGGCGGCATTGCCCTTCGCCTCCCACGTGGTGCCGGCGCGCAGGACCTCGATGACTCCGTTGAGCGCGCCGTCCGTCTCCATGATCCGAGCCTTGTTTGCGTCCAGGATCGACAGGTTGAGTATAGTCGTGATGGCGTTGACCTGTAGGCTCGGACACTCCGAGGCGACGTCGGCGCCTAGGTACCCGACCAGCTGCGGGATGGCTCCGGCCTCCGCGATGAAGGCCCGGCTCTCCGAGTCGGACTTCGCGAGCGCCCGGAGCTCGAGGACAATGCCGTCCGCGACCTCCGCCGGCGGGCCGCGGCGCAATTTCCGGAGCAGGAACGAAACCGTCATCTTGGTGGCCTCGATCGCGGCTTTGCTCCTCGCGCCGCCGGCCCTCGCGGCGTCGCCGGCGGCTTCGAAGGGTATCTTCTGCTCCCGGCACCACAGGGAGATGAGATTCTTCAACGCACGGTTGGGGATGAGGTCCGAGTGGGCCAGGGTCTGACCTGTCTTGGGACACGTGTTGTGCCCCGATTGGATCCAGAGGCTGATGGACTCGCGATCGTACGTCTGCCCGGTGGCCACGACGACCGGGTCCCGCATGAGGTCCAGCGTGATCGGGCACCGGAAGTCCGCCGGGGACGCGATGCTCGACGCCGACTTCGGGAGCCGGAACTCCGCCGGCCGCTTCGGCGGCGTGGACCCGCCGTAGAGGACGCACTTCGCGTACCGGACGAGCCCGATCAGCGCGATGGCCTGCGACTTCGCCTTCTCGTCGCTCTGGTTCTGGACCTCCTCCTCCAGACTCTCCATCTCTTCTCTGCAGCTGGACGAATCCCGCAGCCCAAGGCCCTCGAAAGCAGCCGCGAGCTGGGCTTGATCGGGCACGACCTCCCTCGCGATGCCGTCCAGCATCGCCAGCACGCCGCGCCGGAGATCGTCGTCCCTCGGATCGACGCGAGCCCCGGCCCGCGAGCGCTGGTTCTTGATCAGGTCAACGAGCTCTTCGACGTCGTCGCCCAGTTCCGCCTCCCCGACCGGGAACACGTCGAGCGACGTGGTCAGGTCGGCGTTGAGCTCGCGGAAGCTGTCGGACACGAGCTCCACCTGCAGGAGCAGCCACATCTTGCTCCCGTTGGAGCAGTCCTCGATCAGCGTCTTGATCCGCTGCAGCAGAATGTACATCTCCTCGAAGCAGAGGACCGCCGACGGGGAGCGGTACCCCGCCCGCTTCCGCAGCAGCTCCTCGAACAGGACGGCGAGGAGGTTGACCTTGCGCGCGATGGAGAGCGACCACGACCTGAGGAGGTACTGGAACGGCCGGAGGGACGCGATCTCCTGGGAGAGCTGGAGGAGGGACTGGACGAGCTCCACGTCGGAGAGCCTCGGCGACACGAAGGCCCCGGCGGACGGCCGGCGCTTCCGCGGCGGGAAGGCCTGCGGCGTCACCGCCATCGGAGAACAGGGTGCGAACGGAACAGGGGGAGGCGCGCGCGAGAGGCTCCGGCTGCGGGCTCCTCCAATTCGAAGAAGAAGAAGAAGAAGAAAACGGAATCGCCCGTTGATGGGCAAGGCTCGAGAACGAAGGAGATGAAGAGAAGAGAAGGAAAGACCGCAAAAAGGCGAGAGCTTCTGGGGATCTATGGGAAAGGCGAGAGGTTTCTTGAACGGAGAAATTGCGCGTGCTGCAGAGGGAAACGACGAGAGCTTTTGTCTGTTTTTGACCGTCCCCTTTTTCTTCCCCCAGCGAAAACTAAACCATTACGCATTTCCTTTTTTAATGCAACGATAAGAAGGAAAGAAATCGACCCGCCCCCCCCGGAAAAATAATTAATCGAGCCGGCATCCCGTCCGATTCCATTTCGGATGCGCCGATATTCGGATTTGGTTATTCGGGCGGGTACGGGTACCCCGTACGCTGTTTCGAACTCGTGATCAATTAGCCTCGAGTACGCGCGTGGGTCGGACCGGTCTATGTAATTACCGATGCGAACTCGCGCGTGCGCGGTTGTGACGGTGATTGGTGGAGCAGGGCCGACTAGGCAAAAAGAGGCGGAGGAGATAAACCCAAGATTTTGGATTTGGGCTTGAACTTTCAACGAGTAGTTAATATTTAGCTGAGAACGAGGATGGGGACGCCACGTCCCACTCCACCAAATGGGAGAATCACGCCCGTCTTCCGCCGCCCGCCGCCGGCCGCACGCGGACTGGACCCGAGCCTCGGACTTTTCCTCGGCAGATCCCAGATCCCGGAGCCGTCGGTTTCGGCGTCAAACCCCCTTATCCGAATCGGATTCGCCGTTCTCGGTTTCGGAACGAATGGATATGATTCGATCGGTCGTTGGTCATTTGTCGAGACGGGAACGGCGCCGTCCCCGTTCCGTCCCAATCATCTTGCTTGTGATTGATCTTTACGTCCGCGGTTATCGATTGCAACATGATTGAGCAAAATCAATTTTCAATTGTCTTTTCACGTGGAGATGAAGCCAAGCCAACCCATCTCTTACGTGGTCATTCGGGTTGGTGGGTGCGGCACGTAATTGACCGTAACCTCATTTCTTGCATGCAATTCAATGGCCAAAAGATTATAATAAATAAATAAATAAAATCAAACAATGAAAAACCTATAAAGAAAGAAAAAGAAAAATTGACCCCGATAAGCTCGATCGAGCACTTTGACCGTAGCGAAAACCCATCCTTCTCCGCACACGACCGGGCCGACTTTGTAATTACAAGAAAACCCGGGGACGGCAATGTAAATTTCTTAATTAGGATGTGGTTCATGCTCCCCATTGACAAGAAAGCACAGTAATCCCGCTCCTCGGTGAGCAGGCAGGAGTCCAAGGGGCCCCCCGGCGAGGGTCGTAGGAGGCACTTCCAGAGAGCTTTCATAATTTGGCCCCGTATTTTATTGGTAGTTTGAATTTGGGACCATGAATAACTACTGAATATAAAATCTCTTTCTCTTGTAATTGAAAGCTGTAACATAAAGGTGATAGGCCCTAATTACAGTAAAATCCTTTGCTGGATGTAACCCTAATTTATGAATGAACCGAGATAAAATCTTCGTTTCGATTTATCTTCCTCGCCTTTACTCTCTCTATTTCGTTGTGCTTGTACGACTGATCCTAACAAAATCCATATTAAATATAGATCGATTGTTCAAAATTAGGTGCGAATACATGTACACATTTTTTTTTATGTTAATGTGATGGGCCGCGCATTGGTTTTAAAGTATGGTTGAGCCATCGGTGTATGAACTGGTAAAGAGCACAAAGGGGCGGCTGCACATGGCACCACTCTTCTCAATTGGTACCAGTTGGTAAAGTTGTTGTGTGTGGTGGGGGGGGACTAGGTCTCATCGTCATCCAAACAATTGGCATTATAATAAGGAGATTTCAATTCATCATTTAATGTATGGCTTCTATCTTTTCGTCCAATACCCACAAAAAAAGTCACATACTTTGGTATAGATTCCTTTTTTTGCTCGAGTCACCCATCATCTCTTTGCCCCTAATTTAATGCCTTTGGGGGCATGGTCCATGATTGCTTGATCGTGAACCGGATGTGGTCCAGACACCTAACAACCTAATTACTATGTTTATTCCTACACATTCCTCTTTTAAGGTGGAGGGATGTCGTGAAAATTGTCAGACCCCTTGCGCTCTTGGATTTTTTTTTGGTGTAAAATGTAAGTAGTATAAAACAGATGATGTACAGCAGCTTAGGGGCATTCTCCGGCATTACAACTAGTACTAATAATTCGAGAATATGGAGATAGGAAGTCCCCATAAAGTAGCCAAAACAACGTTAGCTTGCGAAGGTTTGATTTTTTGGTATAGCGAAGCTCTACCTCTTACATTTTTCCGCACCTTCGCCAAAATAATTTGAATGTCAGTTGAATTGTTTTGAAACCGCCTATGGTTGCGCTCCATCCAAGTGTAATATACAGTCGCTAGGAAAGATACTTTGAGGAGTTTCGCTGCGAAATCTTTGCCTCTTGTGGCTTTAACCATCCATTCAAGCTCCTCATTCCATCCCCATACATTTCGCCTGATCCCATGTTGCGCAAGAATATTGCGTCAGATGCTACCTGTCCCTTGCGCTCTTGGATTTATCTGGCTGTAACACGGGCGTTACCGACCTGAGATCTCGAGCTGCGATGTCCTTCTTCCGGCAAGAAGATAGGTCGTTCCTAGTGTCTCCTCGACGGTTATTTTGAGATTTTTCCTTTTGATAGGATCTCGAAAAAATGGAAGGGTCGAGCAAATACTCGGTTCTCTTTTTTATTTGTTGTTCTCGTCGTCATCTTTTTTTAAGACATAGGACGCGTTCGTGCGTTTCCCCACGTTGACAATATCAATCTCGAAGGGGCTTCCTAGAAAGTACTTGATGGACGTGAAGTCGAGGAAGAAATGTGGCGGAAGCAGCGCCGAAAGTCGGAGATTGACATTTAAGCCGCTTTCGCTTTCTTTCTCCCTCCCTGGAGTTCCCACACCGGAGTTACTTTCAAGGAGGTTAAAATGGGAAACGCTTGTCTGAAAAATTAAAAGGAAAATTAGGGCGGGAAAATTATATTTAGAGTCCGTCTAGCCTAACGGCACGAGCGAATCGGCTTCCAAATGCTGCTTTCATGGAGGTTTTTTTTTTTTTTTGGGTTGAATTTTCACGGGAGCTAAAATGGGAAATACATGTAGGCGAGAAAATTATATTTAGAGTCTGGCTAGCCTAACGGCGTGATTATGTTGAATTTCTAACGCTGCTCTGGTGATCGCGAATCCTATATTATGGTAGATGGGTAATCGGGATTGTAGAAAAGGCGCTGACGATAAGAACTGCTTTTCTATTTTACGTAAAGAAGCAAAACTAAGTGATAATATATATAAAAAAGTGTACTTTATGAAGGATTCGACTAAAGCTTTTGAACCACTCGAGGTTGATCTCCAACATAAACAAAGTCGGTGGGCATTGCTAAAATAAAGTGAGAACTGAAAAAACAGTAGGAAAGTGAAGATGAGGTGATGTTGCAGAGCTTTAAGGGAACTCGAGTGCACGCTGATGGAGTCGTATCCACTTTCGTGCTAACTCCAAAATAATTGAACGCTAGGTTTCATATGGCAGCACGGGAACAAAAAAGTTCATTGCATTTGTGGGATGCTTGCTCTCGAAGGCTATCTTTATAGACATGCATCATGTGTTCTTCATCGTATCGGGGGTAAATCACTACAAAAAAACTGGATTTTTGCCATGAAAAATTTCCAACGAAAAAACTTTCGTCGCAAATTTGCGACAAATTTTCCAACGAAAAGTAAAATTCGTTGGAAATTTTCGACGAAAAATTTTTCGTTGGAAAATTCGTTGGAAATTTCCAACGAAAAAATTTTCGTCAGAAAATTCGTTGGAAATTTCCAACGAATTTTCCCACGAATTTCAATTTTAGGGCAATTATTTTAGTGTGTACAATTTTCGTTGGAAAATTCGTTGGAAATTTCCAACGAATTTTCCAACGAATTTCAATTTTTCGGGAAATTATTTTAGTTTGTACAATTTTCGTTGGAAATTTCCAACGAATTTTCCAACGAGTTTCAAAAAAACCCGGTACTATTCGGCATTTTTTATATTCGTTGGAAAATTTGTTGGAAATTTCCAACGAATTTTCCAACGAATTTAAATTTTCCGGATAATTATTTTAGTATGTACAATTTTCATTGGAAAATTCGTTGGAAATTTCCAACGAAAAAAAATTCGTTGAAAATTTCCAACGAATTTTCCAACGAATGTCAAAAAAACATACTTCTTCCTTATTCAATTTCCGCACACACACAATTTCCACACACACTCACTTTCTCTCTCTCTCTCTCTCTCTCCTTCGCCTTCACTTCTCCCTCCGTCTCCCCCTCCGCCTACTCCCCCGCCGCCCCCCCTCCTCCTCCGGCACCGGCTCCGGCTCCGGCGCCATGGACACCAAGCCTTCGACGCCCTCGACGCCACCGAGCCTCGTCGCCGGCGAGACGACGACGGACTTGACGGGCGGCGGCCTCGAAGCCTGCTCCCGCCCCTGCTGCTGCTGCTGCTTCTTCTTCATCTTCTTGTTGGCGCAACAGCCTCGCCGGCGAGCTCGAGCTCGCCCAGATCTGGGCGAGCGCGGCCCTCGCCGGCGAGCTCGGCCCTCGCCGGCGAGACGGCGACGGACTTGACGGGCGGCGGCCTCGAAGCCTGCTCCCGCCCCTGCTGCTGCTGCTGCTTCTTCTTCATCTTCTTGTTGGCGCAACAGCCTCGCCGGCCATGGCGAGGGCCGAGCTCGCCCAGATCTGGGCGAGCGCGGCCCTCGCCGGCGAGCTCGAGCTCGCCCAGATCTGGGCGAGCTCGGCCCTCGCCGGCGGCGAGCTGGGCGAGCTCGAGCTCGCCGGCGAGGGCTATTTTTCGACCAAAAAAAAAATTGGACCAAAAAAAAAATATTTTCGATGGAAAAAAAATTTTCACGATTTTTCGACTAAAAAAAATTTATAGTTTCCAACGAAAAAAAATTCGTCGGAAAAAAAAATTCGTTTCCAACGAATTTAGCCACGAGTTTTCCAATAAATTTTTCAACGAAAAAAAATTTATTGCAAATTTCCAACGAAAATTTAAATTTTTCGTTGGACAATTTTCCGACGACGAATTACCAACGAATTTTTTTCGTTGGAAAATTCGTTGGAAATTCCCTTTCCAAAGAATTTTCCAGAATTCTTCGTTGGTAATTTTGTCGGAAAAAAATCATTTTTTTTGTAGTGAATGAGATACCGAGCAATTGCATATTGTGCCGATAGAGAGAAGATTTAAAGCTTCATATATTTTGAACGAGATAATTGCTCAAAAAGTCTTAAACCTATTGTGCAGCGATTAATTCAGTCTTGAACCTTTTAATTGTGTTAATTTAATTTTAAATATTTTGACGATTTGCTAATGTAGTCCTTCAAATCAAATTTGGCTGAAAAATTACTGACGTGGACACTAGTCATCCTATGTAATATGGCCGGCGTTGACGTTGATAAATTTTGTAATTTTTTCTTTTTTTCCCTAATGAGCGACTTCGTGACCCTCACTTAGGGTCTAACGGGGTCGCAGGGCCTTGGCCAGTGGCAGGCGGTTGACATTAACAATAAAAAAAGAAAACAAAATAAAAACTTTAAAAATCGCAAAAATTATCTATGTTAGTGCCAATCATGCCTAGCATGTCATGTAAGATGCCCGGTATCCCTGTTATCATTTTCTGACCAAAATTGACCGGAAGGATTATATGGGCAAAATGTCAAAAGGCTTAGAAATAAATGTCCGCCATACAATAGGTTTATGACTTTTTGGATAATTTTCTCACTTTGAACTCCATATCTAAGGGTGTCGATTCGATCCAAACAAATGGTAATATCACTTATCCAAATCGTGTAAATTCAGAGAGCATTTCACATTTGTTTTGGCAAGTATTGGACGAAACAGACGAAAAAGATTCAGATTGCGGACTCGAATCGCGTTTGAAGAGCACTCAATCAATTCCTAATGGAACAATAATCGCGCGTAAATGAAACGCTTTCATTTCTTTCGTACAAACACGTACTCCTTTAATCCTTAACAAGTTCGATCAATAACAAGTTGCGATTCAGCTCAGGATACGACGTCTCGTTTCTGTAGGCGATGCAGGATTTGTTTATAGAGTAGCTGCATTACATGCTTTCTCTTTCTCTATTGTTCTTGCGTTGGTTGGGATCTTGCATGTCCTATCTAACACACCATCGATGACGAGAATCATGGAAAAACAAACACGACAAGCCTTGTAGCATCCTTCTTACACTACACCAACATAACGACAGGCTATCCAGAAAAAAAAATATGGATTTGATCATGGCCGTTCAGAACCACCTCCATTATTTAGAAGACGCCAGCTTAGATGATGACTCATTTGGAATTGCTTTTCTTCTACCTCGCACGCTTGCACGATCCTCGGGGGGAGGGGCGGTGGTTCGATGATGCGAGGAGGGTGGCCGTCGGCGGGGTGGGATGGTGGCCAGCTCGGGTTGATGATTTGGGTGGATGGGTTGTTCGAGACTTGAAGTATTTATGTTTTTCTTGATATTTGAGTCATCTGAATAGGATTGATCGATGCGACTGAAAAAGTTTATTCATCAGGGATGGCTAACTTCGTTTATCCTCGTCGTGCAATTTTAGGGACCGCTGCAGCAGTCTCTCTTAGAAATGATATGAAATCAAGTAACTCTCCATATTCAAAGGACAACCATGTCGTCCCTAATGTACATTTTTAGGGACGGCTGACCTAGCGAACTCGGCAACAGGCTACACAAAACCGTCACTAGCTCTTTTTATTGGCAAACATAGGCGATGTTAGGCGATCAACAGTGAGAGCTGTCGTTGATTATTTTAACATTTAGGAGTGGTTTCGCCCAGTCGCCTATATAAATTTTTTAGCGGTGCGAGAGAGCAAACTTTTGCAATTTAAAAACTATGTAAGTTGTAAAGTAGTAATGAAAACTTAGAATGTGTTTTTTGAACGAGTTGTGCTTGTTTGTATTCCAAGAAAAGTATAGCTGTTGTTGGACCACGCTTTCTCTTGCAAAGAACATTTCGTGACTGCGGAGCTATGCACATTGATATAATCTGTTGAGTCATTCAAAGATTTATATAAAGTAATTTTCTACTATTTCCGGTAGTAGTGTTTTAAAAATTAAAATGTGTACCTGATCCAACGACAAAGTACACGTTGGACAATGAGATTAATTTATCAAGGGCAAGCACTCTTTCTTGTTTCTTTCAATCTTATCGAGAAATTTTGGACCAATTGGAGTGGTGGTTCGATTTCACAAGTTTGGACTAATCAGAGTAGTTGTGATCTTTGATCTTTCAAGAAGTACAATGATACGTATCTAATTCCCTATTAGTAGCCAAGTCTGTCTATGAACTTGTATTGTCACATTTAATTGGCGAGCTCAATTAGCTGACCTGACGTGTCGCGATATTTAGGCTACATCTAGTGACCAGGGTAAAAGTCAGGAAATGATAATATTCACATATCACGTGTTTGGTTGATGCCAAAGACAGGATAATACCGTATGAAAAGGGATGTGACCCTGATGAGAATATCTCATGTGAGGGGTGTGACCAAGGTGGATAGAATTATGTCCATGGTATAAAAGCTATTTTCTGAAAAACTCTACTCTCCCTTTCTCTTTCTTATCCGGTTCATGTTGAAGCTTCACGACTCCTTCTTAGTTCTCTGGATTACGTCGAAGCCTCACAAAAGTGGCGAGACGATCAAAACTCATTCTCCTTTGTAGCTCTCCAATTCAGTCGAAGCTTCTCGAAGGCAACAAAATTGTCGTAAGTCATTCTCCTCTTACCCTCTAGTTCAAGTTGAAACTTTTAAGAAAGCGGCTAGTGATTAGAAGTTCATGTTATTAATAAATATCGACTCTTTTGATAACTCTCCCTTTCGAAAGATTTTTACCCCTTAATTTGTTCGTAAACTGTCCATATTGAGGTGGGCGATTTAAAAGGAAATTGATTGTGATTGTCTTGATTTCCAATCCTTCATAAAATTCCTTCTGGTCTAAGATATCAATTTCGACTTTTGCAGCACACGAATGGACAAGACCTTAATAGTGGGACCGGAAAAAGGTCCTTCGGTCCGAAAGGAAAAGGTACTTCGCACGAGAAAGATAGGTCCCGGTCTTCGTTTTCCTCTTGCGTTAAATTTGGAGGAGAAGAATGTCCAATGTCGATTAGACCGATCATGTTTGAATCATTCAGAAGTAGCTCGATTGTGTTAATTTTATGCTTGATTTCATAATTTGTTCCACATGCTATGAACAAAGAAACCAAAGGACTAAAACATAGCCTTAATATCTCCTAAATTAAGGATGATCGGTTCCCGGATTGAGCAGGCTCCACCCTAAAATCGGTAATCGGACCGAACCGGTCGATTTTGGTCCTAGTCCTAGATTAATCCGGTTTAGGGTTTTGGAAATTTCCTTTTCTATATTTTTTAAAAGAAAAGGAAAATGTTTAAAAAAAAAAGCATATCGTTTTGGCCCGGTCGATCCGAGCAATTCGATTCTGCATCTGGAACCGAGAATAGGACACACCCCTATCCTAAATAGGTTTTTTAGGCATTAATAACAAACCAAAATGCCTCAACTTTTATTACTTCTCTCACTTTCCTATGCATTAAACCGTGCTTGATTAGACCGAATAACATGCGTTGAATGACTAGGACTTAGGGGTCAGCATAGGATACAGAAAATCTTATGTTGTGCTGTAACTTATAACCCTTTTGTTTCGGTTTTTCAAAGCGACATGTTGCTTATAGACTTTCTCGCCAAAATACAGAATAATTACTTGGTCTAGATTCATGAAGATTGAAGGTGGTCTTTGATTCTGGGCCCAATCTGGCCTGCTTCTTTCTGTTGCTAAGCCCGACCATCTCACTAGCTGGACAATCTGTCCACAGGGCTTGCGATCATGTACCCTTGTGTCTCACGATTCATAAATTCATTACAAATAAAACGGGAAAAGGGCACCGCTAATGCCATCGTACGGCGCTGACTTGAGTACCGTAACTTTCATTTTTTTCCAATTACTTGAGTGCCATAACTTATTTACGGCACTTAATCAAGAGTCGTAACTTTTTTTTTTTTCTGATTACTCACAAGTACCATGCAACGTCGGATTTTCGACACTTGAGTTAACATTTTTACAATGTTATGGCACTCATGTGATCAATTGAAAGTTATGGTACTCAAAGTGAACCTTTTTTTTTGGAAATAATTGGCACTTGAGTGGTTGAAAAAAAAAAGTTGTGGCACTCAAATGAGCGCTATATGAAAGTTATGACACTTATGATGTTCCTATTCTCAAATAGAAAAAAAAACGTTGCTCTATAAATTAGAATCAAGACTAATCTTATTGTATGACGAAAATATGGATTTTAACTTTTTTGGGCATTTTTTCATTGAAATTTCATTAGCCATCACTTTTAGTCGTTCGACAAACAGAAGGGAAACGAAAGGGCACGAGACAAGGTAACTTCACCATAGAGAGGGCAAAACTCCCACAGGGGTCTTCGCGGCCTATCTGCTTGATATATAGAGACGGTAGACTTCACAAATGCATCCCTTATTTTAATGTATTGGTGTCTGCACGTTCTGTGTCCTGATTCCCCTTAAATTTTTGTCTACCCTAGAAAGAGAGAATATCTTTTGTATGCTTTACATCTTGAGGATCCTGAAATTCGGGTGAGATTCAATATGAAACCTTTTTAAGGACATGATTAGATCCAATTAGCCATCACTTTTAGTCGTTTGACAAATAGACGGAAACGAAAGGGCACGAGAATTAATTACAGAAGAAAGGATCCGAAGCATTGATGTTCTCAAATTCCTCCGAATCATCACCCATACACAGAGGAACAAGACAAGTTAGGAAACATGTGAAAACATTGAATCATTGTCTTGCTGTAGCATGGAAATGTTTCCGAAGGAAAGGTCCTTTTTCTTTTAAAGAAAAATAAATGTCACGGCTTGACTCGCCGAGTAATGGTAACGCCCTTCGTCTCCTAGGCAAGAGACCTCGATTCTAATCCCGATAATGCTCCGTAGTTGCTCGATCGGCATTCTCCCTCGAGTCGGGCGAGAAGAGCTGAAGCTCGATAGCCGACATGACACCGTCCAAAGATTATCTCCAATATCTCACAAGACCCGACCCGATCTGACTCGACCCGACCCGACCCCGACCAGACCCATGTTTTCCTCGTTTACCCCGACACGAATAACTTGGGCAAAGGCCACTCTCGTCACCACAAAGGGAAAGAATGACACCTTTTGCAAGTCCTTTCACAACCCCCAAAAATTCAGCAACGTAACCATCGTACTTGTTCCAAATCTCGTCCAATTAACCTGGGGGACACACATACGAAATGGACATTTGCCTTAAGTGCCTCGACATAGAATAAAGTCCCCGCATACATGCAGTCGCACGTCAACGACTCTTCTCGTGTCCCCCCTCAAAAGTATCTAATTAGGTTCTGCGTGTCCGAAGAGAAATTATTTTCAAGAAATTACTTTTCGACCTTCCGATGTCTGGACAATAGAAAACCTATCAATTTATAAAAAATGTTTTCCATAGACCGAAAACATGGAGTTTAAATTGGGAGAAAATGACTTCCCTTTGCACATTTAGCAAAAATGAGAACACTTTCTCTAAATTACCAAACAAATCAAAACCGACCATTTATTGAAAATGATTTTCTATATTATGAAGTTTTTGGTAAAACAAAGGTGCCCTCAATCTCCCTATTAATTTCATGGGAAAAAGCTACAAAAATTCCTAAATTATGCTCATTGAGGCACATTTACCTCAAATTATGCTCAAATTTTTTTGAGACATAAAAAACTCCAAATGACACATTTACTCCGAATTTTTTATTGTGACATAAAAACTCCAAACTTATATCTATGTGACACATTCATTTACCGTTAAGGTCCCGTCACATGTTTTTTTAGCCCAAAAAATTTCGTTTTTGTTTTACTTAAGTCACGTGAGTGTCATGTTAATAGTGTCCATATTAACAGATTTTTTGCGGTGTTCATTATTGGGACCTTGGCGGAGAGTAAATGAACACATGTACAAGTTTGAAAATTCTGGTGTCACAAGAAATTTTTTTTTAGCATAAATGTGTCGCAGTGGGCATCATTTGGGGTCATCGGTGCCTTTCGCCCTAATTCCATGTGGTCCCGCGGTCAGACCGGCCGGTCCGAAACCCTAGCGGAGAGGGAACGAAGCACCGGTCCGGACTCGGCCACGGTCCAGCTCCCCCCCCCCAACTATATAAGCCGAGAAATTGGGTCCTCGTCATTTTAATTCGGGCGACCCATTCTTATCTTCTCGTGATTTCTGCAAATTCTTCACAGTTCCTTTCTTCGCTAGCAAGAAGGACAAAAAAAATCCGACCCGGATCGGCCGGCGATTATCCCGATTCGCGACCCGACGGAGCTTCCCCGAGCATCTCCGGCGACAGCAGGGCTTCGTGTTCGTGCCGCGCTTCGCATTCCCGGAATGGGCTGCCGTCGTGTAAGTCTTCGAATCCCCAATCCGTTCGATTGAGAAAGCGGTGGGCCGAGGAGGAAGGAGGAAGGAGGAGGAGGCGAAAGGCACTCGTGCCCTTTGCTGTTTGCAGCTCCGTTTGGACGACGCGGGGTGTTGCGCGGAACCCTGGAGGGATCCGTTCTCGAGTTCAGTGATATTGGGGGGGGACGTTGCTCGATCATCGGCGGTGGAGCGGGTTGAATTGGGCGGTGTTTGGGGGGGATTCGAGGTTGCCTGGGATTGGTGCTAGGTTTCTTGAGGGGGGGGGGATTTTTGCGTTGTCGTGTTCGGGTTCGATTCCGGGGAGGAATTAGGGTTGGTTTTGGAGATAGAGGTGGTGGTGGGTGCTGGGTTTGGCTGTTTCTAGGGTTTGGTGGATTCGTTTGCGTGGAGGATCACGGGGGAGATAGGCGTCAGTTAGTGGATAATGTGTATACTGTGTGTGATTCAGAAGTGGTCGCGCCGGGTTGCGACTATGCTGCCTTGGTTGGTGATTCCACTGATAGGTCTATGGGCTCTTTCTCAGCTGTTGCCGCCCGCTTTTCGTTTCGAGATTACTTCACCGAGGCTGGCTTGCGTTTTCGTGCTGTTGGTCACCCTCTTTTGGTATGAGATTTTAATGCCCAAGCTGTCGGCTTGGCGGGCGCGTAGGAATGCCAAGCTTAGGGAGAGGAAAAAGAACGAAGCCATTGAGTTGCAGAAGCTTAGGAAGACTGCGACCCGGAGGTGTCGTAACTGTTTGACTCCGTATAAAGATCAAAATCCAGGTGGGGGTAAGTTTATGTGTTCTTATTGTGGACATATTTCGAAGAGACCGGTTCTGGACTTGCCTGTGCCGCCCGGCATGGGTATTTCAAACTCTGGGATTATTAAGGATTTGGTCGGAAAGGGTGGGAAGCTATTGAATGGGAGGGTGTGGTCTGACAGTGGATGGATGTGTGGTCAGGATTGGCTAGAAAATGGGAACTGGGCAGGTGGGTCTTTTGCAACAAAATCTGGTTCATGGAGGAGAACTGCAAATAGGGTTTTTGGGGGAGATGACCATTGTTTGGCAGAGAATTCCTATTCAGGAGTTGTTATTTTTTCCTGTAAGCTGCTGACATCTTTTTTCTTGAGCATTAGGTGGCTTTGGAGAAAGATTTTTAGAAGTAGTTCATTGGGGGAAGATGCAGCTTTGGATGCTGAGCATAGGGGTATGTTGGCTAAGAGGGATGGTGGGAATTCATATGAGAGCAGAAGTGAGAAGGCACGCAGAAAAGCTGAGGAGAAGAGGCAAGCCCGGTTGGAGAGGGAACTTTTGGAGGAGGAAGAGAGGAAACAGCGTGAGGAGGTCGCAAGGTTGGTTGAGGAGCGAAGGAAACTTAGGGACGAGAAAACTGAGGCTGAAAAGGATAGTGGAAAGGGATCATCACCCAACAAGGAAAGAGATAGGAGGAGGGAGGCAGAGAAAAAGCGTCAGGAAAGAAAGAAAGATAGAGACAGGGGCTCAAGTAAGAGCAACTCCGATGTGGAAGAACTGGAAAGAAGAGTCAGCAAGGAAAGTGAGAGAAAGCAGGACTCCGACAAGAAGAGTTTAGCTGATCGTCAACCTCAAAAATCCGCAACAGAAAGTGTAAAGGGTCAGGGTACTGATATGGGGCGTGGTTTGAAGGGTGTCTCTGCCAATAGTGCTAATAGGGGCAGCGCGGGAGCTAGATACCTGGACCGAATGAGGGGTACTTTGTTATCTTCTTCTAAAGCATTCAGTGGGGGTAGTTTCTTCGGAAGGGCTGCGAATACTCCTGCTGCAACTTCTAAAGAAAACACACCTACGGGTGCTGTAAATCATGTCCATACTTCTTATAAGAGAGATCATTGTCCGCCTGAGCGAATAGGTGGCAAATCAGTTACGAATTTGGAAGACAAGAGCAGTAACTCTCCTGTAAGTTGTCTCTTCATATGCAGTTTTGTCCTGTCTTTGCTGTAACCATATATCCGTAGTGCTGAGCAAGTAATGGGCATGTGAACATACTTCTGAACTATTGTTGAGCAAACGATTTTTGTCTGCTATCCTTCTTTTGCAATTTTTATGATTGCACATTACTTATATCCTCTGTTATACTGAATTTATCCTTGAGCAAAGAGCTGCTTTTATGAATTTACAGTTCATTTAGTGACATGATCTGTGGTGTCACGATGCTTGTGCAGTGTCTGTATGTATTGCTGAAATGTTGTTAGTAACATGTTTTGATGTTCACTGACAGTTACTCTCTGATACACAAACGGCATCTGCACCAAAGAAAACATGGCAGCAATTATTTACTCGCTCATCATCTGTTCATCCTTCAGCCAATGCCAATGTTATAAGCAAACCGAGTCCCAAGTTCCAGGAAGAAGGTCAAAGCCCATTGGCACCTGGTCAGCCCTCAACAACTCAGTTATTTGATAATCCCCTCAACTTTGGGTTTCCATCACCATTTACTCTATCTGCTTATCAAAATGGGACACCCAGCAGTAGTTTAGGGTTTTCACCTGCAATTGAACCCATCTATTCTCGAGCTGGAGAAGGATCTCATGAATTTATTACAGAAGAGCCGGAGCTTTATGAAGACCCATGTTATGTTCCCGACCCAGTGTCATTACTGGGGCCTGTTTCTGAATCACTTGATAATTTTCAGTTAGATCTGGGGTCCGGCTGTTTTGCAGACTTGGGATCAGAAATGCCTCGTGTTAGAAAGAATGTCGTTACTGCTTCTGAAGTCACCAAGCCATCACCTATCGAGTCTCCAATGTCACGGTTACGAGGTATTGATGACAGGCATAACAATGCTAATCGTTTCGCTCGTGCTCCGAAGGCCCCAGACACGAGCAATTTTTATGTGGGAGATGCAAGTACCGATGATAAGAGAACCTGGCAAATGTGGGATACTTCTCCTCTCGCTCAGGATGGTTTAAGTTTAATAGGTGCCCCAGCAAGCTGGCTTTTGAACCCTGAGCGGAACAGATCAACTAAGGAAGATAATCTTCGCTCTTTGTCACAGAATAGTTCAGTCTCACTCTTTTCAAAAGAGGATCCCGTCCTACCAGGTATTCACACTCCACAGAAAGATTTTCTTGGTTGCGGACGAAGTGGTGGAACTTTAAGCCCTTTGACGCGCTTAAATAATCAAGATCCATGGGTCCAGAGAGCTTTCATTCCCCCTCTGTTAGATGGTGAAAATCATCTTCCTCTTGCGTCTCAGGGAGAGTCTACTCCAAATCAAATGTATTTTGGAAGCCCTACTAGATCTGCTTTGACTCATCCGTTTGAGCAATCTCCAGCCAATTGTTGGTCCAAGTGAGTGCATGTAAATTCTTATATATGCCGGGAAGCATTCTTTCATTATATACAGAGTTCAGACAAATACGTTAACTTTGGTTATATGTTTTGCTGATAGTTAGGTTAGATAAAAAAGGATGTTACTATCAGCTAGAGAAGTTTGTAAAAATGTAAATGTCTTTGTACACTATTGACTGCAACTATATCTTTATTTGCATGGGCAGATAGTTGTGGCAACTCCTCGAATAGAGTGTAGTTTCCTGGACCTAACATTTGCCAGTGTCACCTGTACTTAAGTATTTTGACCTGCGTATTAGTCTCATTTGCATTCGGACTACCCTGTGATAATGTTGCAACTGTTTTTCTTTTAACCAAACTTAAGTAAGTTGCCTACGGTAACTTTGCTGGCTACAGTCCATGTAAGTGGATAATTTTTCTCGACAGCTGCTTCCATTCATTCTGATCACGTTCTTTGCATCTGTATGCAGTATTATTAGAAAAGCAGCAACTTGTTTAGTTTTTCTTGTGAAATATCCTTCCTTTTCTCTCTGCATTTTTATCCATTGCAGTAGAGAGATGCTTTCTTGCGATAGCTTCCCGTGACTTGGAGAGC
Source organism: Syzygium jambos (assembly GCA_031216235.1). Lineage (NCBI taxonomy): Eukaryota > Viridiplantae > Streptophyta > Magnoliopsida > Myrtales > Myrtaceae > Syzygium > Syzygium jambos. The sequence goes on along the minus strand of CM062230.1, from coordinate 11,577,291 downwards.
CCCGGATTTACCTTGATATTTTACGGACTTTGTGTGCCCTATGTCCTTGGGTTTAGCCTATTTTAGCCCACGATGTGCTATTTAATTGCATGCATTGACTGAAAAGTAGCATGCTTTCAAAAGCCAAAAGGCCCAACACACTAGTAGGCCAAGTAGCTCCAAACAACCGATTAGGAGATGTGACAATTAGGTTTTTTATATGGTTCTTTGGGGGACCAAAATCAGATTTCAACTTCAATCACTTTAGAGAATTAGCTGTTCAGTGTCATCTTGCTGAGAATGTTGGATTAGCAAGTTGAATGTAGTTGTCTGACTCAGCTTTTGAGGGTAAATTATCTGGAAGCATTGAGGAAAAGAGGAAAATTTCCAGAGATAAAATCAAATTTCCTTGTGTGTCTCCCTTCTTTATTCTGATTGTCAATAAGCTTCAAAAGAGGAAAATTTCCTTGTAAGTACAAGCAACCTCTGCAGAAGCTCTCAAAGGCAGTCAACTTTCTTTTGCTGCATCATTATTAGGTCAAGTTTGTTTTGCTATTTGACCAACAAAGTACCAGGGACTAATTGGGGGTTTAGGTCGGTCATTCATGGAGGATTTGTTCATAGGATTGTTTTCTTTCCAGAGACAAAATCATTTTTGGTTTTCTCTATCATTCGGTGATATTTGGAAAAGATAGATTTATGAGCTATTCCTGCTAGGTCTGAAATTGACAGTTGGTTCTCTATCTTTAGTTACTTGAATTTGGGACATGGGATGAGATACTTGTGGAAACTTTCATTATTTTCTTAAAATAGGTTTTTCCACTGTGCAGAATCGATGCTAGTTATTTTAGATTCCCCTTGTTGTACTTGTCTCATCCCCATCGGCCCTCTTGGGCGCATCTCTTTTCCATCGAAGAGAGAATTTTCTTATATGTAAATAATCCGTTTAATGGGGGAGGAGTTTATTTCTACAGGCTACGGCAATAAGCTGAAGATTTGTTTGTGAATAGGTTATATAGACTGATCTAGCTGAACTAGATATTTCCTTTATCTGCCATTGATAGATAGCAAATTATTCAGTTACCTTGATAAGAGATGATTCACCTGAACAACCGGATCAAGCTGAACCCCCTATAATGGAGAAGATGATCCTTGGATAATGGATCTTAGTAAGAAACTCGTTCATATCCTCGTGCATTTTTTGTCCTGGGTTGTTTCTCCATCCCGGTGTAGTAAAGTACGTAAAAGGGAGTGAGGTAGGTCTTGCTGAAGAAGCAGATGATTATCTGATATGGTTGCTTTTTCGGTTGATGATTTCGGTTCGGTATCTCATAACTGCTTTCACGTTACTGGCTTCATGTCAACCATTTCATCTATGGTTGATGGTGCTCCCAGCGACCATGGATACTGAGCCATCAGAGTAATAATATAGGAAATGTGCCTGCATTAAACTTGACGAACAAAACATCCAAGCTCCCTGCTGTTCTCATATCCTAAGTTACTTTTTTACATCTTTGGACTTTTTCGATGATCTTATGTTTGGTTTATTTACTTTTGCAGTAAGGAATGGGCTGCACAAGGATCAGGAGAAGGCATCAGGAATCCGTCAGTCTCTGGGTCCCATATGGGTGGGCTTTTCCCCTCAAACATGTATAGTCACCCTGGTGACTTGATTGAAAAGACAGAATGAACAGAATTTGAGGGATTTATATATGCCTGTTCTTGCAGAGGCAAGCAGCCTCCTTTTTTGGGGAGAGTTCAGATATTGGACGCATTGTAATCTTCCTTTTCTTTACGAGGGGGATTGATATATACTTAGATTAACATCAAATAGCAATACAGGTCAAAATGCATGCACTTGCCCCTCAGGCAACAATGATTTAGCTCATCGCTACAACGCCAGTGACTTCTCTGTCTTTCACGAGGAAGAATTTCGTTCTGTTCGCCCAGTCCTATGATTTATTTAACATATCCTGGCACTATGGCACTCTCGACCGTTGGGCCAGGTACTGTCTTGAGCATGTGGTCAGTCCCTAACTATTTGCTTCGTGACCTATGGCTATAGTGAGTGGTTATCAACCATAAGAAATTGCCGTCGAATCTTGTATTGTTATTTTTTTCAGCTTGAGTATTGCTCGTGGGGGGATGTTTGAAGGCCTATTGTCATGTAGTTGGAGATGTATTTGGTGGTTCCACCGTAAGGCATGTTTTTTGGTGCTTCAGGAGACCAAAGATAATAGAGAAGTCGATTTTGCCGTGAAGCAATTTCAGTGAATTGAGTATGTCCGGATGAGTTCTCAAGTAGGTCCAGTATGCGAAAGATAAATGGGGCAGCTATGCCTAAAAGGTTGTTTGGACGACACTGATTCTTGATATATAGTTCGTCTGCCAATTTCTCCTGCACTTGCACCACACCCTAAACTCAACAGTATGAGAACTACTTTGGCAATAGGGTCGTCCTGCACCAGGGGTTCACTTGAGAGACATGAAGAGAGAACTGCTTTCGAGTTTTGAAGGAGATGATGAGAGGTGGGGAGAGGCGTTTTTCGCAATGCATCGACACTGCCTGTGTTTTCGCATATTGCTGTCATTTGCATTTTGCGTGGCAAGTAGATTTTAGTCATGCAAAGTAAATACAGAAACAAGTCAGGAACTCAGTTGTCCTAAAGGCAAAAAGAGCAAATAATCCTTGCTAATTGCACTTGTGTTCGCCTAACACGACTCTGTAGCGCTCTACTTTTAATTTCGTATATGTCCACATGATGGTTAAATTGTGCAAATTGAAAGGGTCAATGACACAAATCACAACGCTCAGTGGTATCGTTTCGGAAGGGGAATGTATCATTGCCCTCTTTTTTGCCATTTTTCTATCTTTTGGTTCAAAGTAAAAATTCTCTTTTTATTCGCACTGTAGGGGGAAATGGTACTTCGGAAGAGATTTTGCTATTGGACCAGATGCAGCAGACAGAACTTGGAGATCAACAAAAACGAATTCAGCCATCAGCCATGACAAAAGATTAAGGGGATTAGGGAACACCAAACTGACCACTATATATATATATATATATATATATACAAACATTGCAACAATGACTAAGCAGAATCTAAGTAGTTTGATCGACGTTCTCTTGTCCAACAGACACAACTATTGTATGACAAACATAGTAAGTAAACATAAGTAGGACGTCGATGATGCTAGGTGTAACTGCAGCACTAGTGATCGCAGCAACGATTCGCCAACACTTCCAGACAACACATTTCTATGTCTATATGATATGTATCGGTCATAAAAGGGTTTCGTTTCCAGCTCTACCAGGTCACGTGTAAAGACACTGATGTAGGGTTGTAGGGCTGTGATCTACGTATATGAACTATGCATTCCGCATGACGAAGCTTCAAGAGTTGGATAGCAATGGCATCTCCCTGGTGGGTACTGATTCTTCACATTTGATTTCGGATGCAGTGCACACATGCAACACAGTGCATACATCAGCTGCCTCCAGAAATTGTTCTATGTTGGCAAGAACAAGTGGCCCGTACTCAAAGACCATCTTCTTACACTGCAAAAAGTGAACAGTAAATCTATATTAAGGTGCTGCTGCCTCAGAGAAAAGGAGAGAGAACTAAGATACAAGCGCTTTGATGCAAGAGTAAATCTTTCATGTTTTTGACTTGAATTAGACAGCTTCCAACGCAAATAACTCAATTCTTGACGTTCAAGAAACTCCTTCTAGGAAGAGTTGTTGAAAAGCCAATCCATATTAGCATAGATTAAAAGAAACAAACGAGGATGAGGGAAATATGTTGTTCTTATCCAACATTTTCATACATAAATGTGTGAGTGCACATTCGCATGTGATAAAAAGAAGATTTACCTTGTTCTCGTAGCTCTCAAGGGAATCACAAGCCTTCAGGAGTAGCTCAATTATGTCCATCTGAGGTCAATATGAGAACCATATTAGTTATCATTTCAGTGGCAAGGTTCGTGGAGTGTAAAAAGGAGGATAGTTTTTATCTTGTTTCTTTGTGCCTGAAGGTGGCTAAGCGAAAGATGTAGTCCCTCACCAGGGATAAGTTCAAGAACACAATGGCTTTCTGCTGTCGACTGTTGCTCAAAACATACAAACTACCATAATGCAAGATGTACCAACCTGAGTGTCAGGGTCTTTCAACCTATCCAAGATTTGCGAAACAGCATCATGGCAAAATTCACAGCTGTCTTCCTTTGCAGAAACTCTCACCACTGATTTGCAGAGACTGATATCCTTGCAGAACTCTCCAGGTTGGATTGAAGAAACCTCTAAGAATAACAAGGGAACAAAATAATCCACCAGAGTAATGCACTGCAGATGAAAATGACAATCATATAGAAATCATGATGCCATAGAAGCCTTTAAAGCAATGGAGAGAGAGAGAGAGAGAGAGAGAGAGAGAGAGAGAGAGAGAGAGAGAGAGAGACCTCTGTCTTGAAAATCGAAGCTTGGGAGCAGGTCAAGTGAAGAAGTTCTATCACTTCAGATTGAGTTTTATTCTTTTCCAGATACTTGAGTGCCAATTCGGCGTACTCCTCGCACAATGTGCACACTTCTCCATTCCTTGAACTTCCCTGTTCCAGCATGTGGTACTGCATAGCTGAACCCAAAATGTAAAAGCATCATTCAGTTGCTAATGTATCAACATGTGAGACATCTACTACGAAACTTAGGGCAAAAATACCCTTGGACATATTTGCCATGAAACTTGTCATACAAAGCAAGAATGTTAAACAATGACTTGGCATCAGTCGCATAGATTTTACGATTGCTTCCTTGTCAGACGACACAAACAAATGTTTATCAATGTACAAATTGCACCAGGTATTACATTATAGCTCGTTCAAATTCGTAAGAGGACAATATGCATCCACCCTTTCATCGGTAGCTGGTGTGATCAACATGACTCAGTAATCCACATGTAACACCTGTTTTTATTATGTCATCTCATAACAAGTTGTGTCATTATTTCTAGAATTTTATCAGCCCACGACATGCCAATAACACCTTGATATAGTTTCAGTCAAAGACAGAAAATGATATTATGATGATAACATCAGATAGAGGTAATTGTTCATTACAAGCATTTCCTGAAACTCCTTGCTCATGATTTGTGAAATAATTATAGTGACTGCATGGTCAAATACATTTTAGCAAACTTGTTTGAAAGGCAATTTTTTGTTAGATATTTCTAAAACTAAGCTTTCCCTTTTGACAATGTTCATTACTTGTAAGAATTGTTACTAGCACTTGAAATCAGATACCTGAAGGCCACACAGTAAGGGAGGTAGAATGCTTGCCAACGCTAGTGTAAAGAAAAACATTTTAAACATCCATGAAGAAAACCTTTAAACATTGAGTAACGCTCTTATCGTGGACAATCAAACAACTTTTTCACTGTTCTTCAGTGCAGGGGAGCAGATATTTCTATCACTAGCGGGGAAGATCCAGAAACCAAGCAAAAAGAAATGAAGGTAAATCAAAAGCAAACTCAATGAGTACCTTCAAGATTGCGTGGCAGTTGCCTAGCATCGAGGGTCGCAAGAGCACTCAGAACAAGAAGAAACAGGAATCCTATCTTCGCACCCATGATACCTGAGACATAACATCAATCCTACAGATTTAAGTATCCATATCCAACATATGCTGACAGAAATCCTCGCCTTAATCAAATAACGACACGTCAAGAAAGCATATCATATATGCAAAACAACACGAGGAGCAGAATTCAAGCCTGCACGTGAATTCTACAGCCAATTTAACTTCGAAACCAGGGTTGGCAACCTCAACCCTGCTATTCTACCAGCACGTATGTTGCACCTTTTCTTGGATAGGAGCGACACGGGTACGCGCTCAACCATCAAGCTGATCACCTCTATGACACCTTGTTAAGCCTTCTTGGGTGCACGTGATATCAATTGGTGATAACACAGCCACAGATAATCGAATCCCATGCCGCCGCATATACCCCAGTACCTCGGAGATTCCAAAACTACCACCTCGACTCCAGAGGAAAAGCCGCTAAAACACTTAACACACTATAAAAAGCTGCCTAATTGCAGCTGCTCATGGACAACACTAAGGTGAGGACTGAGGCATTTGAATTCACCATCATGGGCATTAGCATGCTCAGAGGATAGCTACTGGGTGTTGAGTTCCAGGTTGACAATAAGAATGAAAGATCATGCACTGCTTAAATTAGACATAAGGCAACATAAAGACCTCAAAGAACATTCTGTTGCGCGAAGGAACAGTAAACTAGTCGTCGGCGACGAGAGAGAGAGAGTACCTTCGGCGACGAGAGGTGGTCGGCGATTAAGGGGAATGGATCATAAAGAAAGCCAAAGTCAAAGCCAATCAACCGTCTGTTCTGCGCCATTTTTTATCAAACTTCTTCGTTTCGTCCTTCTGGGCAATTCTGGGTCGGGGTTGGACTGTCGGATTGAGCAAGAACGAGGAAGAGTAGTTGAAAGTCGGTTGGGGGTTTGCCGCTTTTCGAATATGGAACCACCCTTTTGAGCTTTGACTCTTTCGGAGATTTCTACATTGTAATTTGTCTCAATTTGTCTATAAGTTTGAAGGTATGATGATCCTGCCCTGCTACGTAGTTCTTGATCTGAATCTAAACCTGGATTCCTCAAAGCTGAAATTTTTAAATGGACCCAGTACTGTTAATTGAAGTCTTAGTATGGATTTAAGAATAAAACAGGACGTAACATGAATGGTGAATTATTCTTACCTTACCACAAAAAAAAAACATGAATGGTGAATTATTCTTACCTTACCAAAAAAAAAAAAAACATGAATGGTGAATCGCACCGTAATTTTCACGTTGATTGTCGCGAATATCTTTAGTCGGCATGATTAATCACATAAATGGCGCGGATATCATTGACTATTAAAGTCTTGGAAAGTCTCGGATCGCCTATATTCAGTGTAAAACCCACCAAAATGAAGTCGAGGTTTCAGAATTATCAAGATGAAATTAGAGGATCAACATGAATTTATTAGAGGATATTTCCCTAGAAATGAAAAAATAGATACCTTAAAGTGTTTCGTACGAATCTACTTGCCCCGATAAAAGTAGACAAAAATAATGAGAATAAGAAATTATGGGCGGTTCCATGTTAGAAAGCTACACCAACTGGGGTCGTCGTAAGTTTTTATATTCACGAAATCTTGTGTTTTTTTCTATCAATTAAGCGTACCTCAGTTGTATTAATCAATGGATTAGTACTTATCCATCTCAATTAATTATTACGTATCTTCTGCAAGCATGAATAAACCAGAACCCGATGAGAGAGACTCAAGTAACATATATCTGCAGTTGCTGTCAAATATATGTATAATCCATTATGGGGAAAACAAGAGTTGTATATAAGCCATGAAATCAAGCTTAATAGATGGAAAATGATAGAACCTAAACTTGATTTGGAAATAGTAAGGTGAACTTGATCCCAAAGGGAAAAAGATAAGGAACGGTTCGATGTTTTTGTTTTTGGGACCAAAGTTAAAAGGGCCCGGTTCGGTCGATTAACCATTCTGTTCCGGAATGAGTTCCTGAACCAGAAATAGATTTTTCTATTTCTGGTTCCTGGATGAGTTTCTGAGAAAAAAAACCCGTTTGATAATGACAAAAAATTTCTATTTCTAGAACAGAAACCCGTTTGATAACAGCACAAAATTTCTATTTCCTGAAATAAAATCCCATTTGATAAACAACAGAAAATTCTATTTCCAGGAACAGAAATCCATTTTTTTAGAAATGGAATAAAAATAATAAAAAAATCCGAAAAATTCATAAAAATATTTAAAAAAATTCAGAAAATCCCAAAAAATTGAAAAATTCCAGAAAAAATCATCAAAATGTCGAGAAAATAAAAAAAATTTAGATTTCGGGAAAATAGGAAATTTGTTGAATTTTTTCAAAAAAAATCAAGAAATCAAAAATTTCAAAACTTCACAGAATTGCTTAGAATACCTGTGGCCACCCATTTTTAGTGAAATTTAAATTTTTTTAGGTGCCCAAAAAAATCAAAAAATCAAAAATTTCAAAACTTCACAGAATGACTTACAATACCTCTAGTCACCCACTTTGAGTAAAATTTAAATTTTTTTAGATGCCCAAATGGTATTTTTTTTATTTTTTTGGTTCCTAAAGAAAATTAAATTTCACTCAAAGTGGATGGCCACATGTATTCTAAGCCACTCTGTGAAGTTTTGAAAATTTTTCTTTTTTGCTTATTTTTATTTTTTTTCGACACCTAAAAAAATTAAATTTCACTCAAAGTGGGTGGCCACAGATATTCTAAGCAATTATGCGAAGTTTTTTTATTTTTTATTTTTTTATTTTTTTCGGCACATAAAAAAATTTAAATTTCGCTTAAAGTGGATGGCCACAGGTATTCTAAGCCATTTTGTGAATTTTTGAAATTTTTTTTTTATTTTTTTCGGCACCTAAAGAATAAAATTTCGCTCAAAGTGGGTGGCCACAGGTATTTTAAGCCATTCTGTAAAGTTTTGAAATTTTTACTTTTTTGCTTATTTTTATTTTTTTTGGCATATAAAAAAATTTAAATTTCACTCAAAGTGGGTGGCCACAGGTATTTTAAGCTATTCTGTGAAGTTTTGAAATTTTTTATTTTTTTATTTTTTTCGGCACCTAAAAAAATTTAAATTTCACTCAAAGTGGATGGCCACAAGTATTCTAAGCCATTATGTGAAGTTTTGAAATTTTTGATTTTTGATTTTTTTTAAATTTTTTTCGGCACCTAAAAAAATAAAATTTCGCTCAAATTGGGTGGCCACAGGTATTCTAAGATATTCTGTGAAGTTTTTAAATTTTAGAATTTATTATTATTTTTTATTTTTTTGGGCAACTAAAAAAATTAAATTTTGCTCAAAGTGGGTGGCCATAGGTTTTCTAAGCTATTTTGTGAAATTTTGAAATTTTTTATTTTTATTTATTTTTTTAATTTTTTTCGGAACCTAAAAAAATTTAAATTTCACTGAAAGTTTTGAAAATTTTGATTTTTTGCTTTTTTTTCTCACCTCAAAGATCGTGACTTCCATATGAATATGTGTGTTGAAGAAAATGAATTCCTCAAAAATGGTTCTCACTTTTGTTCCAGAAATGAAAAACCAACTTTTTTTTGGTTCTCATTTCTGGTTTCAGAATCAGTTTTGGAAGCAAACTTGTCCCGGAAATAGAAAAATGAAATTGCGTTACCAAACGGGTTTCTGGTCCAAAACTGATTCCGGGAACAAAAAACCAGTTCTGGACTGAACCAGAATGGTTATCATGCAGACCCTAATTATGTTGGCGCTTCCATGTCTCCAGCCCGAGACTCATTTGATGCCGAGTTATCTTGCTGCTCCAAACTTCACATTGCATCTCGGATTGATACGATGCTATTCGATGCATAGTTCAAGTATTGATCACAATAGATGATATTGTCCTTTGATTAAATACATTATTACAGCTTACAGGATATGTCATACGAGCCTATACACAAATAGAGCACCAAGAAGTGCCACTGTTCGTCCTTAAGTACTGCATGCTACATACATGAACACAACTTCTCCTACGAGGACGGCCACCATCAATGAACTTACATCCGCATGCAGTGACATCACTACTAGTGCCGGCCTCTTTCAGACGTGCAATGCCTATATGCTTCTACAACAATGTGCATAGAAGAAAATTATGGGTCCAACCATATACAGATCATCGGGCAGTAGCAAGGAAAAGCAGCTAAAAGCCTGATGTCTGATAAAAACCTAAGGTTTTTGACCAGATTTGGTGACTTCGTGTATTGCATTTGCCAAATAGTCCATGTTGCTCATTGTAACTCCCGCCAAGCTGCTCAAACAGGGTCCAACATAACTCATTAAACAATTGCGAGAAACACAACACAATAAAGAACTGTGAAAAAGGCGAAGCCAGTCGATCAGCAGGCATGCAGATTGCAGCTTAAGCTATTTAAATGCCAACGATGATTTCATTTCAGGAAAGCTGTGCTCCACTGATGAGATGCAGACTCATATAGCCGCAAAAAGAAAATTCAACTCTCTTTCGGTCAATAAAAGACAATTTTCAACTTACTCTGCCATTTGTGAAGGCAGGCTTTAAGAGAAGATGAACAAAGAAATCTAAAAGGTTGCACAGATCTTTCAGGAAACATAGAGAGTGCTACATGAACTGACTCAGTGAAGATTTCCTCTTGGGGGGACAAATAAATTAATTCTTCATAAACAAGATAAGAAAACAAGCGCCCCTAAGTTATTAGGAAGTGGCTATCTCAAATCCAGACTAGAGGAAAGTAAGTACCTGATACGGCCATCTGCAGTCATGTATATGTGGAACTCCCTCTGTAGCTGCTCTATCTGTTGACGAGTTATGCCAGAAAAGCAAAACATGCCAACCTGGTTTGTTATATGTTCCCAATTGAGAGGAGATCCCAATTTCTCGAGGCTTTCTCGTAGAGCTTCCCGAATTTTACAAATGCGATTTGCCATTGCCTTACAAAATACAGGCCAAGATAAGAGACTTCAGAACAACTCTCGTCTAACGACAAAACGACAAAACAAAACGTGAAAATTGTTGAATGAGAAAATGATTACAGAAGAAGAATAGGAAGCTACCCTCAACTCCTCGACCCAAAGTGCCTTAGTGTCTGGATCTCCTAAGATTGTCGAGACCAGCAATACACCATGAATAGGAGGACTGCCATACATTGCCCGTGCAATCTGCCGCAGTTGGCTTTTCACTGCAACCGCTTGCATTGTGTCGGAGCAAAGAAGGCTGAAAATGTTAAAGAGGAAAAGAAAGATGAAGAACCATATAGATTGGTATTGCAGCAATGGCTAGATATTGCCTATCTGCATCACCTCATCCGACCACTAGAACAGCAGGTGGATGTGCATTGCATGAGGATTTTTGTCAAAATAAATTTAGTTGTTCTAAACACAATAGTCTTCTTATAATTCTGGTTGTTAATGTTCTACTTTTCCCTAAACTCTCCCTGCCTTGTAGCGTTGCAAGGACTTGCTGGGCCACGAAAGATCTCTTTCACGGATAAATCTGTCATTTTTATTCCCAAAGCACTGCAGGAGACCACCCTACTTAAGAGTGCAACATATATCTGTACCTGAGACAACCAACTCGGTGTCCATAAAGTCCCATGTTCTTTGCAAAGGATTGAGCACAACCAATCAAATGTCCATCTTGAAGAAAAGTACGGATTGCTTGTGCATCCCTGTCTAGATCGCCACTAGAAAAACCTTGATAAGCCATGTCAAAGAATGGGAAATGATTCTTCACCTGACAATGATTGATGTTTACAGTCAGTTTAAGAATCGCGGGATCCTCACATAGCCATGATGGTACATAGGTCACAGTTACCTTCAAGTGATATGATATTTCTCTCCACTCTTCCTCAGTTGGATCAACACCGGTTGGATTATGAGCACAAGGATGGAGTAGGAAAAAGGAACCTTCTGGGGCATTCTAGTGGTAGAAAAACAAAATCAGAAACTACTAGCACCATTGAAGTTGCATGCATACAAAATGTACGGGTAGTTATAGTCAAGGCAGGAAATTTATGAGGCCATAAGATAAAGCGCCTCTTTGTAACTTAATCAATATATCATGGGGGTGTATGAGACGTTAATATTATTATCATCAAAAGAGTAAAGGTTCATCAAAAGAATACAATTCTTACCTTGATATCATCTATGAGTGCTGGAAAATTCAGGCCCTTCAACTTAGGGTCGTAGTAAGAGAAGGTGCTCTGAGGAACTTCAGCATCCTTCCAAATACTATGGTGGCTGTTTTGAATGTCAAAAACAATTAGGGGTAGTCAAGCTAATGACAAGGCCAATGATCAATTGTATCAAGAATGTACAAAAGTTTAAAAGTCATAAACCACCCTCACTTCGACCAAGTTGGATCAGGGAAATAAACTTTTGATCTCGGATAAAAGCGCCTTTGAAACTCTGCAAAGAGGCGACAAGCACCAGTTCCTGAGAGTGTTTGAACGCCAGCCAATCTTCCTTCTCCTATGACATTTGTGTCTTTTCCATAGACCAATTTCATGCTCTCCTCAACCAGTCTAGACTTAGCTGAAGCAGAAATCGACTCCCTGACAAGGATCTCAAATCGTGAGATGCAAGTATTCAGGATTAAGACACAAAGCTGCACGAATAAAATCAAGTTTCACTTTTCCAGTCAGCCAGATAAACAACATTTCCCATTACAATCAATAGGAGATAAAATATCATCCCAAATGCCAATGGTAGTGTCTCTGTAATTAGGAGCCAACTGTAACTAGCAATCCATCAGCGCAAATTCGAGTCGAAGATATCAATCCACTGCTAATCTCAAGAAGACCTATGGCACCTCTGTTTACCATGTAATCTTCCCAGCTTAGCCAGGTATCCCTCATGTTGTTATAACGGTTTACCTTCTCATAAAGCTGCTTATTATGCAATTTACAATCTTATATCGCAAACTACCTATCGACGATGCATAAATTCCACAGCCAGTGGTTTCAAAACAATTTCATAACACATTAGACAAAAATATATGAGCTCACTAAGGCAATGTTATAATGACTGATACTGAAGTACTGGATATTCAATACAATGACCATAATTTCTAATGCGGTAGCAGAAGCACGTCTTTTGATCAATCAATTCATTCCCTCTGTAGCTTTTTTTCCCACAACTCAAACATCTAATACCTTCCTTATCACTTCACAGTTAACTGAATCAAGAGCAAGAAACAAAGCGGGGACAATTGCCGAAAGAAGGGATAAACGGAGAACTCACAGGAATTCGCTACCCGCAACTTTAGCCTCCGCGTTCCTCACGCACCGAAGCACAACAGGCTTGCCTTCTTCATCCCTGTAAGCACCCTGCATTCCCCAACACAACCGCCCGTCAAAACGCACGCGATCACCGAATCACATCGCGGTCAAGCAATCATTTTCACGACCGAGCCCAACAGAAGACAGCAAACTTGGAGGTGGGGTGGGCGGAATCGCCGGCGTACCACTCCGAGATTGATCTTGTTCGGGCTAGCGTCGGCGAGGAAGGCCTCGCTGACGCTGGTGATGGGGTCCTCGGGAGCCGGCCTCACGCGGTCCCACCACCGACGATGGGTCGACACCAGTCTCCTGGCGACTGCGTCACCGATGGCGGCTCTCGACATGCTGCCGCCGCGTTCCGACGCTCTAGCACCGCGAGGCTCGACGGTGGCGATGTTGAAGCCGCTTCGATGGGTGGCGGTGTGGTGAAGAAGTCGTGAGCTTTACAGCGCGGGTGTGGGGAGTATAAATGCAGGGGACGAAGCGTCAGGGACGGCCCTTCCATGGGGCGCCGGAGCTTTCGCCTTCTTCTTCTTCCTCCTGTTTTGCGGGGTTGCAGTTCCAGTGGGCTGCTCTGCTGACTCGCGGTTTTCTCAGAAGGCTCTACGGAAAAACGGGAGACGGCGACTTTATTCCGCATCGCATGGTCCCGGTCGTCCCATCTAAGCCAATGTACGTGTCCGGTGGGCCCACGTTTTGGCCTCGCTAACAGAGGATAAATTTATTACAAATGTATAAGTTTTGGATTTTTAGTGATCAAAAAATTAATTCGGAATAAAATTATCACAGGTGTACCGGTTTGAGGTTTTTGGTGGTCAAACAATTAGTTCAGGTAAAATTATCACATATGTACCAATTTGAGATTTTTGGTGGTCAAAAAAATAATTCGGAATAAATTTATCACATGTGTACTGGTTTGGGGTATTTTATGATAAAAAAAATAACTCGGGGTAAAATTATTGCATGTGCACCAGTTTGGGATTTTTTGTGGTATTAACCCTTTTTCTTGTTCTACCTTTGACTGGTGACCGAACACAGGTCTCCGGCCATGGCTAGCCGCTTGGCCTCGTCCGGATGAGGCCACCATCGCCTACCATAGGCGAGGCCCGGCTGACCCTTGCCCGGGCAAGGGGGCAATGCCCAGTGAGGCCGCCGTGGCCTAGGCGAGGGCCGGCCTTGTCAGATCTAGAGAGGGGAGCCCTCGCTGAGGCTCGCTCGCCCTCGCCCAAGCGAGGGTCGGTTGGTCCTCGCCTGTGGTGAGCGATGGCGGCCTCGTTCGGGCGACAACGGCCTCGTTTAGGCAGGGCTAGGCGGCGAGCCATGGCCAGCGGCTGGTGTCCAATCATTGGCCAAAAGTAAAAGAAGAAGAAAGAAAAGAAAAAGAGAAGAAGGAAAAAAAGAAAAAATAAAAAAAAATATTCAAAAAATCGAAATATACATATGGAAATGCCACATAGATTGATTTTTTAAAAAAAAAATACCCAACTCAGATTAAAATTTTAATTATAAAAATCATGTATTAATTTGATGGAAATTTCTCGTCGTTGGTACTTAAGTGATCGTTTTTTCTCTGATTTGGCATTTAAGTGATCCAGCGAAAATTTTTGGCACTAAAGTGAGCACCGTACACAACTTTTAGTACTTTTAGTGTTCTTTTCCCTTAAGAGTGCTTCTTACGCTCATCCTCCTAACTTTCCATGAGTACTAACCTTATGCCCTATTACTCGATCACCGTCAAGTTACAATAGCTTGTTGTTACCCATTTAACTTTAATAATTTTGTTAGAAATTATAAAATTGGGTTTTCACTATGCTTGACTATTATCAATTGGTCTAAGGCCTAATCTCTTGGCAGTTCTGCTTAATAAACCTCTCGAAAGTCTTTTAGTGAATGGATTAGCCAAGTTATTATTTGTCCGAACATAAATTATTGAAATAATTCCATCAGTAATTAATTGTCGAACATACTCATGTTGCAAACTAATATGTCTAGATTTTCCATTGTATATTTTATTGTATGCCTTAGACATAGTTGTCTCACTATCAAAATGTAAAGATATGGCTAATATTGGTTGTGGCCACAACTCTATATCCAATAGCAAATTCCACAGCCATTCAGCCTCTTTGCTAGCCGCCGATAGTGATATAAATTCAGATTCCATCGTTGAATGAGCTATACATGTTTGCTTCTTTGATGCCCAAGCAATTGCACCGTATGCAAGCTTAAAGACCCACTCGGATGTTGACTTGTTATCAATTGTGCTAGTTATTCAACTAGCATATGAGTATCCTTCTAGTACTGTTGATTGTCTTTCATAAAATAGACCATGATGCATTATTTTCTTTAAATAATCAAGAATTCTACTTATAGCCTTCCAATATACAGTACTAGGATTACTAGTAAATCTGGACAATTTACAAATAATAAATGCTATATCCGATCTAGTGCAATGCATAGCGCATATCAGACTTCCAATTACACTGGCATATTCTAATTGTGCTGAAGGTTGTCAAGTATTTTCCATCAATTTAATTGATACATTATATGGTACATTTGACTCTTTAATTTCTAAATACTGGTATTTTTGAATGATTTTCTCTGCATAGTGGCATTGACTTAAAGCATAACCCCCACTATGTTTGATCACTTCGATAACTAAAATTGTATCCACTTCTCCCAAATCGTTCATTTTAAACTAAGAAGATAGATACCGATTAGTTTTATCTATACCATGCATATTTGTATCAATAATGAGCATAGCATCTACAAATAAGCATATTATAACTCCATACTCTTTGGTAAATTTTGAGTAAATGCACTTATCAACATTGTTATGCTTAAATCCATATGATAAAACCACCGAATCAAATTCTTCAAGCCATTGATTCGGTGCTTGCTTAAAACCATATAAAGATTTGTTTAACTTACAAACCCTATTATGATCTCCAGGTAGAACAAAACCTTCAAGTTGTTCCGTATACGCCTCATCTTCTAGTTTACCATTTAGAAAAGTTATTTTAACATCCATTTGATGCACATACAATATATAATTTGATGCCAAAGCTAATAGAACTCTAATGGATGTTATTCGAGCAACTGGTGCATATGTATCAAAGTAGTCAATCCCCTTTTTCTACTTATAACCTTTTGCTACTAACCTTGCTTTAAAGGTTTGTAACGTACCATATGGATTATACTTTCTTCTAAATACCCATTTGCATCCGATTGGATTTGATCTAGGAGGCAATTCAACTAACGTCCATTTATTGTTAGTAATAATTGAATCCATTTCATTATTAATTGCTTCTTTCCAAAATAATGCATCTCTAGATGTCATTGCCTCACTAAACGTCCTTGGATCTTCATCCAAGTAAAATAACATGGGTAATTTATTCACAACCTTTTCCCTATCTCCTTCTACCAGGAGAGTTACAAAATCGGAATCGAAATCTTTCGTTTTCTTCACTCTTTGACCTCTCCTTGGCTTGCTTGGAGAATCAAATAGTTTCCTTTTAATTGATGAAGGATTGCTTGTGTCAATTGTTGTTTGTGAATATATTGAGGTATCACTTGAATCTTTAAGAAACTTGTGCTCAAGAAATTTAACATCGCTTGATTCCACAATAACATTAGATTCAACATCTAATAAGCGATAAGCTTTAGAATTTTCAGCATATCCAATAAACACACTTTTTAACGCCCTTGGTCCTAATTTTGTTTGCTTAGGATTAGAAATTCTATAGTACGCAAGGCATCCCCATACTTTAAAGTATTGGACATTCGGTACCCTTCCTTTCCATAATTCATATGGAGATATCTTAAATTTCTTTGAAGGAATTTTGTTGTAAATGCGACATGCAGTAAGAAGTGATTCTCCCCACAAATTTATTGGCAATTTTGCTTGTAAGATCATGGAATTAACTATATCCACCAAAATTTGATTCTTTCTTTTTGCCAATCCATTCTGTTATGGTGTATAAGGTGCACTTACTTGATGCACAATACCATTTTCCTCACAAAATGTAGAAAAATCTAATGAGAAGTATTCTCCTTCACGATCACTTCTCAAAACTTTGATTTTTGCGTCCCTTTGATTTTCAACTACAACCTTGTATATTTTAAACATATCAAAAGCTTGATCTTTTGATTTTATTAGGTAAACATGAATATATCTAGAGTAATCATCAATAAATGTAATAAAATAATGATTTCCACCTCTAGTTACTACATCATTTAATTCACAAATATCATAACGCACCAATTCAAGTACTTTAGTAGATCTTTCTACCTTTGAGAATGATTTCTTAGTCATCTTTGCTTGTAAACATATTTCACAATCCTTCTTATCCAGATTATCACATGATATCATACCACATTTATTCATAAATTTCAAAGTACTATATCCAACATGTGATAATCTATTATGCCACAAGGAAGATGACTCAAGCATATAAATAGAAATGAAATTCTCATTAATACTTAATTTGAACATTCCGTTACAAAAGTACCCTTTTTCCAACAAACATCCCACACTTAGATAGGATAAGCTTATCGGCCTCTAAAATAGCCTTAATTCCATTATTGCACAACAAATTTGCCGATAGAAGATTCTTACGAATATTAGGAACATACAGCACATCAATCAAAGTCAATTTCTTTTTGGAAGTGAATTGCAATTCAACTGTGCCTGTCCCTTGAACAACTGCAGTATTGTGATTTCCCAGCAACAATTGTTGTTTCTTCTCCACAGGTGTATAAGATTTGAATTGCTTCTTATCATTGCAGACATGCACAGTTGCATCGGAATCAAACCACCAATCCTTTGAATTATTCATAGTTGTCATGTTTAATTCAGTCACCATCCCAATTTGCAATTCAGAGACCATAGCAACTATTCCATTGGTGTTTTGCTCCACAATATTGGCTGTTGTGTCAACCTTTTGCTTTTTCTGGTAGTAGCACTCCTTCTTGTAGTGGCCTTTTTACCACAGTAAAAGCAAGACTTGTCCTTCTTGAATGTGCTATTGTTGCCAGACTTGTTGGTGCTGTTAGTGTCATTGAACTTCCTCTTGTTTCCCCTCTTATTTTCTTTATCTCTACTCATGTTGCCATTCTCAACAAAATGCATCTTGTTTGCAACTTCTTTCACGTAATTAGCCTCACGTTCTCGAGAACCTTCCTCAATTCAAATGTGATTTATCAAATTATTTACGGACAGGTTCTTGATTGTATGGAGAAGTTTCTTTGGATAATCATTCCAAGTTGAAGGCAATTTTGAAATAATTGCAGCAACTTGAAGAGGTTCAGAAACTTCAATCATAAGGTCTTTGAGTTTGACAACATACATTCGAAGTTCCTCTACTTGCTTCGAGACAGAATTTCCATTAACCATGGTAAATTCAAAATATTTCAGGGCAGTAAATCTATTGGTACCTTGTTTGTTGGTATTGTATTTGATCTCTCAGGCATTCCAAATGTCTTTGGGATTTGTGTAAGATCGAAAGGTTTCATACAAACGATCTGACACAGCATTGAGAATCCTTATTCAGCATCTCCTTTCATCATCCTCATGCATTTTCCTTGCAGCTTTGATATCATCGGAATCATCATCCTTTGGATTAGGGATAGCGGGCAAGTTGGGATCCAAGATATAGAAGATACATAATTCAGATAAAAGAAGGATTATATTGTCCTTCCAACGGATGAAATTAGTTCCATCATAAGGATCAATTCACAATCTGTCAAGATTGCGAGCACTTGTTGCAACCAATTTCTCCATCTCCATGACAATAATAATACCTTAAGATTGTTGGGGAAATTTGATTACTGATGAAGATATAAAATAGTAATAGATCCTTGATTCTTTGATGCGTGATGACAATCATTGTTTTTAAGGTATTATTTGCCCCTACTATTGTTGCTGCCAGGTTTAGAACAAATATACCATCAATATATACACCAAAGCCGCAAAGAAAAGAGTTTAACAATTATTCAATTTCTCTCTTGAAATTTCGACTTGAATGTGTTGTTAAAGTAGCATGTATGAAAAGAGAAGAAGAGAGAGTTCCGAAAAAGGTTGTAGTTATAAACAGTTGTGGTTATATAAATAATGTGCGATTTGATCTCTATTCACAGATAATCAATCAACACACCTCTTGGAAATAGGTACCTTATTCCCAATCATCTCCACTCTTCATGTTAAGAATAACTTTCGTTTGTAACCACCGACAACCTCTTTTTAGGATGAAGAGTCACCTCTTTTCATAATTAAGAGTCATCTCTTTTATAATAATAAACTATTTCAACAAAACACGCAGGAAGTGAGAAAGCGGAAGAGACGTGCATTGACAAAGCAATTATGGAAATGAAGACGGAGGAACGACGCTCCCATGCGAGCCTGTTGGAAATCGCAAAGGATTTTTCAGATCTCAAGGAGACTCTTCGTAACCCAAGTTCATCTTGAAACTTGGAATCTAGAAAGTTGTTACCTAAGTTATTATGTCTTTTAAGATAGTATTTAATGTTATGAATCTAGACGTGTCTGTTCATGTGACAAGAGTAAACGTAGAGTCGTGTGTTAATCCTATATATATGTGTGCAACTTGTAATCTTTTGAAGAACAAGTGAATACAATAGTATTTCAAATTTTCTTCCAACATTTGGTATCAGAGCCAGTTGGCTAAATTTGAAAGATTTCGAGTCAGATGGCTTCTGTGAGTAGTGCCGGGAATGTCCAACCTCAACTCCCAAGGTTTGATGGGAAGAATTTTGAGCATTGGAAGATCCAGATGGAGGTGCTGTTCGGATTCCAGGAGCTGACCGAGATTATCGAAGAAGGATTCGTCGAACCAGAAGCAGCAGCAGATTTGACAACGGAGGAGCAGAGGACGATAAAAGAAAATCGTAAGAAAGATCGTAAGGCTCTCTTTTACATCTTTCAAGCGATAGATTCGTCAATCTTTGAAAAAGTGGCGAATTCGAAGACGGCGAAGGAAGCATGGGATACTCTCATCAAAATTTACAAAGGCGTTGAGAAGGTCCAGAAGGTTCGGCTTCAGACTCTTCGTCGTCAATACGAGCTCCTTCAGATGGAAAAGTCGGAGTCCATTTCTGACTATTTCTCACGCGTATTGGCTCTTGTCAATCAAATGAAGGCCAATGGTGAGACTTTTGGTGATCAACAGATCGTCGAGAAGATTCTTCGAACGCTAACGTTGCAGTTCGAATATATTGTGACTTCCATTGAAGAATCCCGTGATCTCTCAGTTTTGACCGTGGATGAGTTGATTGGCTCTCTACAAATGCACGAGCAACGACTCAAGGAGAAGTCCAAGACGGTGGAGGAGGCTCTACAAAGCCAGTGGGTGTTACCCGATGAAAAGAAAAATCTTTCTACTCAAAAGAAAGATAAAAGGCGGCAGGAGAAGCAACCTCGACAACAAACAGATAAGTCCCATATTCAGTGTTTTAATTGTAAAAAGTATGGGCATTATAAATCTGAATGTCGAAGCAAAAGGATTGGTGGTCAAAAGTTTCATGCTAAAGTAGCAAGTTCTGTCGATAGATTTGTTGAAAGCAATGATGAGCATGGTAATGCTCTTTTATTCACGTGTGATGCTTCAGTGGAGAACCAGAAGAATGTTTGGTACTTAGACACCGGATGCAGTAATCACATGTGTGGCGAGAAGGAGTTATTCTCGAATTTCGATGACACCTTTCGTTCGGAGGTGAGGTTCGGGAATAATGCAAAATTTCCTATCATGGGAAAGGGGAGCATTAAAATAAAAACAAAAGATGGGTCGGTTCAAAACATTTCCGACGTTCATTATGTTCCCGGTCTTCGAGAGAATCTCTTGAGCATGGGACAGTTGTCCGAGCGAGGCTATCACATGATCATCAAGGATGAGGTTTGCACGATTCATGATGGCAAAGGAGGATTGATTGCGAAGGTAAAAATGGCCCGAAATCGCCTTTTTCCTTTGTATATTAATTACGCTACGTCATGTTTTAGTGCCTCAGTGCAAGATTCTTCATGGCTTTGGCACAAGCGGTTCGGACATGTGAATTTCGACAGCTTGAAGCTGTTGTGTCGAAAGAAGATGGTGCGAGGTTTGCCAGAAATTTCTTCTCCAAAGGAGTTATGTGAACCATGCGTCATTGGGAAGAAGTCCAGAGAAAGCTTTCTTTCAGGAACATCATGGAGAGCATCGAAGCCATTGGAGTTAGTTCACTCCGATCTCTGCGGACCACTTGGCGAATCGTCGAATCGCGGGTACAAGTATTTTGTTACCTTTATCGACGACTTTAGCAGAAAAACATGGGTTTATTTCTTGAAGCAGAAATCCGACACCATCGATACTTTCAAGGAGTTCAAAGCCTATGTCGAAAACCAAAGTGGGCACAAAATTCGGATTCTCCGAACTGATCGTGGCACAGAATATTTGGTTGGTGACGGCTTCTTCAAGCAATGCGGCATCAAGCATCAATTGACAGCACGATATACTCCTCAACAGAACGGAGTAGCGGAGAGAAAAAACCGCACTATTGTCGAAATGGTACGTACTATGCTTTGTTCTAAACATTTGCCGAAGCATTTTTGGGCGGAGGCGGTTGCTTGTGCTGTTTACTTGTTGAACAGATGTCCCACTAAAGGTCTTGAGTTTAAGACACCGACGGAGGTGTGGAGTGGTCGAATCCCTTCAGTTCAACATCTTCGTGTGTTTGGGTGTATTGCTTATGCCCATGTGCCAAATGAGCTTCGTAAGAAGCTTGATGAGAAGAGCGAGAAGTGCATCTTCCTCGGTTATAGCAATGAAACCAAGGGTTATCGGTTGTATAATCCGGTAACGAAAAAGGTGGTAATCAGTCGAGATGTTACCTTCAACGAGGAAGGTGAGTGGACTTGGAACACGGAAGAAAAGAAGCAGTTTCGCTTTGTCCTAGATGAGGAGGAGACGGTTCAGCCCGATTCATACAGTCAATCTAAACCAGTAGCGGCTTCGGTGGAACCAAGTTCGATAGCAGATTCGATAGTAGAAACTTCGACAATAGTTACTTCATCGAATTTTGTTGAAAATCCTATCGAAAATCTTGCTGAAAGTTCTTCACGTCCACGGCGAGAACGAGTTTTACCGGCTCGTTTGAAGGATTGTGTTTTGTCCAATGATGATGATCCCTCTGATGAAGAAATTATCAATTTTGCTCTCTTTGCAGATTGTGATCCGACAAAGTTTCAGGAGGCTTCCCAAAATAATGGTTGGGTTCGCGCGATGAATGATGAGATCCACGCGATTGAGAAAAATGATACGTGGGAGCTCACATCTCTCCCGGAAGGCAAAAAGTCCATCGGTGTGAAATGGGTCTATAAGACCAAGTACAAGCCTAATGGTGATGTTGATCGGTTGAAGGCTCGTCTCGTAGTCAAGGATTACAAACAAAAACCCGGGATTGACTATTTTGAGGTATTTGCTCCGGTTGCTAGAATGGATACCATTCGTATGATATTTGCCTTGGCTGCTCAGAAACATTGGAAAATATACCAGATGGATGTCAAGTCCGCATTTCTCAATGGCGTACTTGAGGAGGAAGTGTATGTGGATCAACCTGAAGGTTATGTCAAGAAAGGACAAGAGGGCTTTGTCTACAAATTGAAAAAAGCTCTTTACGGCCTTAAGCAAGCACCGCGAGCGTGGTATACCAGAATTGACTCTTATTTTCTGAATCATGGTTTTACTCGATGTCCTTATGAACATACTTTATATGTTAAGAATGGCTTGAACGGTGAGATGCTCATTACTTGCTTATATGTCGATGATCTCATATTTACTGGAGATTGTCAAGATATGATTTGTGATTTCAGGGAGGCTATGACTCATGAGTTTGAGATGGTAGACATGGGTCTGATGTATTATTTTCTCGGCCTAGAAGTTACACAATCGGAGGATGGTATTTTTATTTGTCAACAAAAGTATGCCAAGGATATTCTTGAGCGTTTCAAGATGGCTACTTGTAAACCAATCAGCACTCCCATGGAAGAAAGGTTGAAGTTGACAAAAGACGGAAGTGGTTCCGAAATTGATCCCACGTATTTCAAGAGGCTAGTTGGAAGTTTGAGATATTTGACTTCTACTCGGCCAGATCTTGTTTTTAGTGTTGGGATGGTAAGCAGATTTATGGAGCACCCTAGACAATCACACTTTCAGGCAGCGAAAAGAATTCTGCGATACATTAAAGGTACTGTGAATGATGGTGTATTCTACACTGCTTCTGATAATTTTCAGCTTGTGGGATATACAGACAGTGATTGGGGAGGTGATATTGGAGAAAGAAAGAGTACTTCCGGGTATGTTTTCTCTTTAGGAAATGGAATTTTTTCTTGGGCTTCAAAGAAGCAGCAGGTGGTTGCTTTGTCTAGCGCTGAAGCGGAATACATAGCAGCAGCTTATTGTATTACTCAAGCAGTTTGGCTGCGTTCGATGCTCGCTGAGTTACAGCATAAGCAGGAGCATTCAACGGTGATTTATTGTGATAACAAGTCAGCAATTGCCCTTGCAAAGAATCCAGTCTTCCATGGAAGAAGCAAGCACATTGATATAAAATACCATTTCATTCGAGATTTGGTGAAGTCCGAAGAGATTTTGCTGCAGTATTGCAAGTCGGTAGACCAAATGGCTGATATGTTTACTAAGCCATTGAAGATAGATTCCTTCCTTAAACTTAAGAGAATGATCGGCATGGTCAAGATGAACTCGGCTTAAGGGAGGCTGTTGGAAATCGCAAAGGATTTTTCAGATCTCAAGGAGACTCTTCGTAACCCAAGTTCATCTTGAAACTTGGAATCTAGAAAGTTGTTACCTAAGTTATTATGTCTTTTAAGATAGTATTTAATGTTATGAATCTAGACGTGTCTGTTCATGTGACAAGAGTAAACGTAGAGTCGTGTGTTAATCCTATATATATGTGTGCAACTTGTAATCTTTTGAAGAACAAGTGAATACAATAGTATTTCAAATTTTCTTCCAACAGAGCCTCCTTGGCCACCGCCGATTTCACGGCGGATTTAATAGTCTCGAGCACTTTTGGGCACCTTTTCACGTAGTAATCTTGGGTTAGACAACTGTGCTGAGCTGGATCTCGACACGAACATGCACACAAAGAAAACGAAGCAGATTTTCAGAGCTGTATTGGAAGCCGTGACCGAAGGACCAATCAGATGGGAAAGAGCGAGAAAAGGGAAAGATCTCGCGAGTGTGTGTCGGGTCGCGTTTTGGTTTGGGAAAGGTCTCGCCAATGTCTCGGGTTCTTCATGAACTTCAGCATGTGGTATTTATAGGAGAATCACAGTACTTTCGGACATCTTTTTAGGGTTTTTAGAATTGATTTCGGAGGTCAACACACGCTGTGTGAGACAAATGACATCGTTGAGATTGTGGAAGCCGGAGCCGGTGATTAATTAAAGCTTAATTAAAACAGGTTAGTGTCGGGCAGTCATGAGTGAAATCCGCCGGAATAGTTGACCAGTTAACTTGCCACAGCAACGAGGAAGTTGCTGCTGATGATCATTAATTAGAATGAGACATGATCCTTCTTGTAATGATTCGATCCATTGTGAATATAGTCCATTTACCCATGACTTTAGTCGAATTATTTATATTCTACTAAAACTTAGGTAGAAAATTGATGACAGGTTGGCTTTTAATTTGGTAAATCTAAATCATGAAGTCAACAGCTTTTTTTTTTTTCATTCAATTTGTGCGGACCCAATCATAAATTTGCAAAATTACAATAAATTTAGAACTTTTTTTTTTAATTTTTCCATTTATGATATAAGGAAATCCAACAACACTTTTTTGGTTGGTCAATTAAGAAAGTAAGCACATTTCAGAAATGCAACAATTTTTTCTCAAAAAAGAGGGATAAATGTATCAAAAGCTTTAAAATTTGTCACAAGAGTGAAATTGAGCTCTAAATTTTTAATAGTACAATGAAGTTTTGAAACTTTTCGACTTAGTGCAATCAAGTTCCTCCTCTAGCTCAGTCCAATTCGATTAAGGAAAAATGTTAACATGATTTTGGTTATTAATTTCCCTTTTCCACGTGAAACGCTAACTTAGTTGTGTATCAATGCCCAAAGCCATGTCATTTTGTCCCAAACTCTTTTTTTTTCCCAAACCATAATTGGAATAGATTAAAAAAGTAAAAGAAAAAAAGGTTAAGAAGGCCAACGGTCCTCCCCAACGATACGCATAGGCTGCGAGGGCTTGCTTAGTTTGTGGTAGTGGCTAAGTGGTGATGCCACCACCAAGCGATAGGCAAGAGGATTCGATTCCTTGCCCAGATCTAGGTGAGGGCTAGCTCGCCCCGACCTAATCAGGCGTGGTCGCGTGGATCGCCAACCCTTCTTGGCGAAGTAGGCACCCTTCCTTTTTTTTTTCTTTGCCTTTTCAAATATCATCAATTTTTCCTTCTTCTTGAACTTATTATCAAGTTTTCTTTTTTCTTTTAATTGTTTATCCTTTCTCTTTTCCCTTTTATATTTTTCAAGCTTCGTTGCCTCATGCTCTCAAAAAGCATTTAAAGATGTCACGTCGGTACTTTCGTTAGCCAAATCCGACGGAGTTAACAAAGAAACTCGATGGCATAAATTAATTTGGTTTTAAGACACGATTGCATTATCTAAAAATTTTAGAATTCGATTGCACTCTAGTGAGTTTTAGTACTTCTAGTGCACTTAAACCTAGAAAAAAAAACATATACATGGGAAAAGAAAATCCCGCAAGATTGGGATGATCTATCTATGTAATTTCCTAGTCTTTTTAGGGACTCAAAGAAACTAGTCCTTAAAATTGCTAACAACCAAAGAGCAGTAGCATATATACCAGTGAAATGCCACGTGTCTACTCATTGAAAGGCCCAAAAGGACTCACAATCACTTCCATCCCTGCAATAAATAAATTGAGCAATGTCGGATATACCGAAAGCGATTTATAAAATCGACAAGTCAAACAATGTGGTGGGCTACAAGTGAACATTTAAACAGGCGTCTCGTATTGAATTCCTACTGAGGGAGTCCGCTACGCCACTTTAGCTTGAGTAGATAAATGAGAACTACCGTGAACACTACTATCAGTGGAAATGCCCGGGGAATGGATATTGAGGTTCTACAAACGGAAAAGAAGACCACCTTGTAATAGCACTGTTGTGCCAAACGTCTTGACTTTGCTTTAGACTAATATAATCTTCATATAATTGAAGTTCTTCAGAGATCGAAACTATTGAAAAGTTTAGTTAATTAGTTCCAAATCCACCTATCTCGTATTGCTAAGCATTATTGTTCTTTTGGTTGACATTGCCAATTCTTTCATAGCATTTCTTAGAAAGAAAAATAATTCTACAAAAACTATCGACTTGACGTACTAAGTCATGCGAAAGACTGCAAGAGAGTATTTAAATAAGTGGGTCAAATCAACGCTGAGCAAGATTTCTTCATATACCGAGCGTTCAAATATTTGGGCCCTGCCTCACTTGATTAGAGATTTTTCTCTTCCTTTTGCTCATACCAAACTGGAAATCCTCGAGTTAGGTAGTAAATTCTAATTCACAAAAGTCAAGTTAAGCTCAAAAGTCAGAAGCAAGATAAATCACGATCGATTCATCTATCACATAATTAAGAAATTATATGATAAGCTCCGAGGAGACTTTATCTATACACGAACCTAGCACAATCTACTTCACTGCATGTGCTCCTTTGATTTATGTTTTCTATGAGGAGTGTTGGCTTTAGTTTTAACGTGAAGCAATACCGAAAAGGGCAAGGACTATTCTATTCATGCATGTGTCGAATCTCAATATTATATAAGGAAGGTAGGCAACCTAGTCATTTTCAGATTTCCCTACTTAAGTTTACCTGTCGTCAATCATGGTAACACTCAAAAAAACATATCGTAATTTATCGTAACGCTACAATTACTTTATCGATTAGCGATTGATTTTATTTCGTTTCGTCGGGAACATAAACAGTACATGATGTGCTTTTTTCACATAAAATGATTAATTTATGGCAACCGGGTGTACCCAAAACAAAACGTGCTAGGTCGGTGTATGGTCCATGCACTTTTATGGTCTGCGATGGCTAAGTTAAAGAAGGGGTGGTTCTTCTATAAAGCTTTTGAATCACATTCATGGCAACCCCGTAAACCAAAGCTTTTGTCTGTCCCTTCTAACCTCCGATGTATCCAAAAGAAAAGAAAAAGTCAGCATCAGCGAACCAAGAACTTGTTCACGCAACCCATCACGGCACATCATCTGAGACATTTCACAACTGGGCAGTTGGCGATTGACTTCCGTGACATTATTTATCAATTTGAAAGATAATGTATTAAAGAATTGCAAAATGAATAAAAGAGAGAGGAGCTAACTAAGCCATTATGGGCTACAGTCCACCTAATCTCACAAGGGTATACTCCCCATATCGAGGCATCAACAGACCAAGTTGCATAAATTATGATTTGAAGGATCTTTATAATTTCTAAATATAGAAAAACAAAATAACGGTCCAATAGTCAAGGGTCAACATTCTCGGAAAGAACCGAATCGGATCAATTATTTGGTTTCTTAGACAGATGCGTTGCTTCTCGATGAGCTGTCTGAAGCTTCCTTTTTGTCTTTATGTTCTATTTTTAGCAATTTGTTTTAAAATAAAGCATCCTGAAGAGAGAATATAGCTATCATGGATTCATTATTAAAGCGGACTCTTTCAGGGGTGACCTCTTTTTGTGCTTAACTTTACACACACACACATATATAAGTAAATATTAATCAAAAAGCAGACAGATTATCTCTCTCTCTCTTCGTGTGCTGTGCTTAATTGTATAATCTACTGAGCCAGCTGATTAATTAGGGTTTCTCTGAATCTTCCTCCATCAGCTTTTCTTGTATTTTTGCTGGTAAGAGTTAGGCAAAGAGGTTTGTCGGGTTTCAACTTTTCTCTTAATTCATTTCTTTTTGTTATTCTATGGGCCTTCTTATGTCACTAAAGAAGATGAATAAGCACGGTGGAGTAAGCAAGATATTCAACTCAGAACCAGTCTACTTAATAGAGAGGTCAGACAATATTCCTGACACCGTATAAAAATGTTTTGAAATGCACTTCTCAAATGTCGTTTCCGCTCATTTTGAAAAATTATACATATAGTTTTCAAGTTTGATTCGATGAGCTGCTGATAGGCAACTTGGGCTTGTCGAGATTTTTCATATAATGGTTTCTCAAAGCACATTCATTTTCACTTCTCCCAACTAATTACATACGATAAAATTGGACTCTGGCCTCAAGGGATGTGAAGTGAAGGATAAAATACTCGAAGTTACGATAACAAGAAGTCACGTTAGACAATTGGTGCTCTGGATTGCATATTAAGGATGTCTAGAAACCTAGTAAGGAGTTAACCGAGCGGGCTAAGATTCAACATCCAATTATGCCTCAGATACTGAACGGAGTCCCAGTAATATAACTTTCATCGAAGCCATCTTCGGGGGCCTGGGATATGTAATTATACCTTTCAATAATGAGCTTGGATTGGGAGAAAGCTGCTTACTCTCGTCACTAAAGTGCTCTTTGAAACACTTATCAAGTCTGGATGATACAACGAGAATTCCTACGGCATGTCCAATCTCATTAGTCCAAAACAGAGAAAGTACTCTTAGGATCGGCTCAAGACTACCCATTCGGAGCAAAACATATCATCCAAGCCCGCTCGAAAGATCGATGTGCATGCCTGTCAGGCTACCTGGAGCAAGATCACCTCTACTTCTAATTACTTGATGACAAT
Source organism: Syzygium jambos (assembly GCA_031216235.1). Taxonomy (NCBI): domain Eukaryota; kingdom Viridiplantae; phylum Streptophyta; class Magnoliopsida; order Myrtales; family Myrtaceae; genus Syzygium; species Syzygium jambos. The sequence goes on along the minus strand of CM062230.1, from coordinate 11,548,584 downwards.
GAGATTAGTTTGATACTTGTTGACACCTAAATTTTGCCCAAATCATTTAGGGTTTTATCGCAAAAAATTAGGGTTTAATTCTTAACCCCTAAATCAAAAATATTCTCATTAAATTCCATGGAATGTAGACATTAGGCGCATTTACATTAATAGATTTAGTGAAACATATTTTCGTTTTATTTTACTTCTTTTTTACTTTTATTTATTTAAAAAATTTAAAAAAAATGAAAAAAAATTAATTTAAAAAAAAGGGAGAAAGTACGTGAAGGGCTTTTCCTCTTTGACCGTTCAACCCATTCACCAAAAGAGGCTTTGCCTGCTTCCCTCACGAAAAAAAGGGAAAAGCCAAAGAGAAAAGAAAAAAAATAATAAAAGAAGAAGAAGAAGCAGCTTTTCTTCTGGCTTGGGAGACCGCACAGTCCGTTCACAAAAGGGGGGACGTTTTGCGCATTCAAAAGGGGCACAGAGGGAGAGTTCCGAGAGAGGAAAAAGAGAAAAAAAAACAGAGGGGAAGAAGAAACGGAGAGGGAGTTCCGAGGGAGAGAGTTCCGAGAGAGAGCTAAATGGGAGAGATCAGAAGCCAACAGGAACAGAAGACAGAAACACACATCTAGAGGGGGTTAAGAACAGGGAGAACAGAAGAGAGAAAGAGGGGGGGTCTAAGAGGAAAGCGCTCCGGTTCCTCCTGAGGAGGGTTGCCGGCAAATCTCTTCCCCCTCCCAGTGAGCTAGCCACCGTCACCGGACGTCCATCGCCCCGGCCACCATGTTTGGTGTTGGCGAGTCAAGAACAGAGGGAGTTAGAGAGGAGAAAGAGGAGGCCGAGCGAGAGAGTAGAGCAAAATCGGAGAGTCTCGAGTCCTACCCGCTCACCGGAGTGCCACCCGAACCTTCATCAAGCTGCCCAGCCGCCGCGCTTCGTCTCGGACAGACCCGAACCAGGTGGGTTTTCATCCTTGTCCTCCCCTGTTTTCCCCCTTTTTCCCTTGCCTCTCTGACACCAGACATACCGAATCTGTTTAGTGCTTGTCGGGCTTCGTCCATGGAGGATAATGCTCGTTTGACACTCAAAGACATTCTTTTAGATGTTATATGTTGAGTTGGTGCCCCAAACCGTGTCAAAAGGGAATCTATATCTCTTTTTTAGTCACACCCCACATGCTCGATGAAATGCCCAAATGAACTTTCGATTCTGTTCTTATGAAACCAATTTCTAAAACTTCGTTGTGTGCGTGGTTTGTACTGACGCCATCACTGACCCCGATTTTGGTTGCCTTTCATGTGATTTTGGCGGCGTGTTAATGATGTCCGAGTCGACCGCATGTGTTTTCCGTCGTCGGGATGCCGTTCCTTAAACTGGAGCAGCCATCGGTGCAAGGCCGCAATCGTTAGTCGTTTATCCTCATTCTCTGTTTGTTTGTGCTCGTTTTGTTTGGGTTAAAAACGTTTGTGACTAGGGCCGAAGGTAGAACAATCGGAAAGTAAGTTTTGGTCATTGGCGAAGGGGTGTGTTTTTGGAGTCGTCGGAATGGTCCCCTGAATGTCTTGCCGGCTGTGACGGCATAAGGCCGACGTCTACCGTTAGCGCTGGCGGCCCGAGCCGATGGCCGTTGGTGGGTGGCCACGGCGTGGTCTCAGTTGAAGAAGAAGAAGACTCGGTAAAGAATAGCAAGAAGCAGGGGAAAGTCTTCTGGGCAGAGAGGATCACGTGCATGGCAGAAGAGAAGAGGGGGAGGAAAAAGTAATAAACAAATAGAAAAAGTAAAGAAACAAAAGAAAAAGAAAAAAAAGAAAAAAGTAAAATTAAAAGAAAAGAATAAAAAATAGAAAAGGAGTGGGCATGTGGATCTCAGGTCAGGTGTCGGGCGAATCGGGTCAGGGAGCCGGTCCGGAATTATTATATTCTTAAAAATATTAAAAAATTCAAAAAATATTAAAAATTTAAAAAAATTCGAAAATCTTTAAAAAACCCAAAAATCTAAAAAAAATTCTAAAAAAACATTAAAAAATTCAGAAAGTTCAAAAACATTAAAAAATTTCGGAAAAATTCCCAAAAATTCAGAAAATTAGGAAATGTTCAAAAATCACTTTTTGGGCTTGATTTCACTAGATATTAGTTTTAATTTCATTCTGGGCTTAGTTTAAAATTCATAAAAATTGAGAAAATCCTTTAAAAAATTCTAAAAAATCGGGCAAGCCATCATGGCTTTATCTTGGGGTTTTTGATTGCCTTTTCCTTTCTAGAGAAGATGATAGGTCGCTGGTTGTTTATTTTGGTTGTGCACTTTAAATACATTGGTTGTTATTTTCCATTTTTAGCGTGGTTAGGACGAACTTTAGGCTTTTCGATAAGCTGCTCGGTACGTTAGTTTGCGAACGTTCAAGTTTAGGTACCGAAAGGGCACTAGTTAAATTGCTAGTGTAATCAAGTTTCCGAATTTTAGAATCTTTGATTTTCGCACGTATCAAGACGATGCTCCCGCGTCTCGATTAGGGTTTCTAGCCGACCCTTAATCATGACTAGTGGTGACTCCATTCAAATGTGTAAATTAGAAAATTCTCGTCGTATGAGGTATGAGACTTGGGAGTACCTTAGTCTTTAGATTAATGAACCATTTGATTTGTCTTTCGAACGAATCAATCATTGTTCACATCCATTGATAAATACCTATTGGCCTAAATCCAATCGGTTCGAATAGGTCGCGACAATACTCTAAAGAAGCTTATAAATTAAAACGTCATAGACAGCTATCATTTGCATTCAAAGGTAATCATAATTATTGTTTATTTCCCATCAAGCGTCTCGTTATCTTTCCTCATAAAGTATCAATTTTAAGCGTGTAAAATGGGGTGATAAAGAAAAAGAGGTGCGCTCTAACGCAGCCAATGCACGAATCATGCATGCAGAGCTTTTTAGCATGGTCCCCACACGCTTGCTTTTGGGCAAAAGGACACTATAAGTGCCATAACTTGTGTACGGCGCTCACTTTGGTGCCATAACTTTTTTTCGGATCACTTTGGTGCCAAGTCGGAGGAAAAACGATCACTTAAGTGTCATAACTTTTTTTTGGATCACTTTAGTGCTAAAATTTTTGAAAAACGATTACTTAAGTGCTAAAATTTTTGAAAAACGATCACTTAAGTGCCAATCTCCGGTGAGACTCCGGCAAGCCACGTCAGCTTCAGAAATTAATAAAAAAAATGTCACATCAGATTTCCGGTAAAAAATTGTGTACGGCACCGGAGTTGGCACTTAAGTGATCGTTTTTCAAAAATTTTAGCACTTAAGTGATCGTTTTTCAAAAATTTTAGCACTTAAGTGATCGTTTTTCAAAAATTTTAGCACTAAAGTGATCCAAAAAAAAGTTATGGTACTAAAGTGAGCGCCGTACACAAGTTATGGCACTTGTAGTGTACTTTTGCCCTTGCTTTTGTTTACTGATCCACTTGCTACATAATAAAAGTCCAATAGGCTACATGAGCATAATGATTTTGCATGTACTAGTGGATATTCTGGCTAACCCGTCAGATGTGCATGCAAAAATTACTTTTACATGATGCGACGTGACATCATATAGAAGATACGATAATTGAGTACGTATTGTACACCGCATGACATGCTTAACTCGTTCATAAGTAAATCAAGTCGCTTTCATCGCATGTTCTTTAACCATTCTTGCTAACTGTTAAATTAACTCGTTCATCAGATAGAAGATACGATTATTGGTACCAATGTGAAAAGTTTTAGGATTAAATTGGTATAATTAAAATGTTTAGGATTGAATCGGTATCAATGCAATAAATTTATGACTTTTTTGGTACTTTTTCTATTATGTATGCAATAGAGATGCAAGACAAATATTCTTCATCCACTCACCCCAAATATCATAATCAACTGAAAACAATGAGTTTAGAATTAGATCAGAATAATTCGCCACCAAATTTTATAGCAACTTCAATTGGATCTTATACGTATGGATAGAACTCATATACTTTTTTTTCACGATTGGTATAATTTGTACTTTGAAAACCAAATCGTTGCTTAAGAAGAGATGCTGATCTACATGACACCTTGTAAGGCTACTTCTGCCGTGCCAAGGCCTTTGGCACGGCTAAAGTGTTGGCCTATGGCACGGCTAAAGTGTCATTGCGCAATATGGCGGATGACAAAAATCGACCATTGATCCAATGTTCGTCAATCCAACCAACATGGTACATCAAGTATGGAAGTGCCAAGTTGATCAATTGAGCCCATGCCATTGTAATTTATTTTGACATTTGATTTGTATTGCACCAAGATTTGTTCTTTTCTAAATTACCACTCTGTAATTTATTAAAGGGTTAATATCACGAAAAACCCTAAACTGGTACACTTATGACAGATTTACCCCAAACTATTTTTTTGACCATAAAATACCCCAAACTAGTACATATGTGACAATTTTACCCCGAACTATTTTCTTGACCACCAAAAACCCTAAACTGGTACACCTGTGACAATTTTACCCCGAAGTAATTTTTTAATATTATTATTTTTTATTTTTTCGATTTTTTTTAGTTTTTCTTTTCTTTACTTTTTCCTTTCTATTGACACCTATTTTTTAATTTGCCCAAAATTAAGTGCACAAAATTTAGGAATTAATTTTTTAGTTCCTAAAACAAAAAAATATTTCTATTTAAATGCATTGCATATAGAAATTAGGCACATTTTGCATTAATAGGGCCTATTTTATTTAATTTTTTTTTTAAAATTTCAAAAAAAAATTAATTAATTGATTAGTTAATTAAAAAAAAATCGAGTCGGGCCGGGTCGAGGCCGAGCCAACCCGGCCCGTTCCTTTTTCCTCCCCGCGCGGCCCAGCTCCCCCCCGCGCGGCCCAGCTCCTCCTTCCTCTTCCCTTTTCTTTTTTCCCCCCACGGGCCCAGCCCGCTTTTCTTTCTTTTTTCTTTTCTTCCGCGCGAGCTGGGCTCGGCCCGGCCCAGTTCCCTTCTCCTTCCTTCTTCCCCCCCGTCGCTCTCGTTCCCCTGTTTGCCTCTGTTCACCGACCGAAGCATGACGCACGGCGGCGCCGCGTCATCGTCGTCCTCAACCCAGAAGAGTCCCGGGGGAGCACGCCACCGGGACTGGCCTTAATGGCCAGTCTTATCCCTCCCGTTTTTCCCGGCGCCTTTATCCTCTCCTCCCTCTCGGCTCCCTGTTCCCCTGCTCTGCTTCACCGCCAGACCTCCCTCTCTGTACCGGCCTATGGCCGCGGTTCGCGGAGCCTAGGCCGAGGCAGGCCATCGTCATTGCATACGCAACGGAGCAGAGCCGCGTCGTCGTCGTCGACTATAAATAGCCAGAGAGAGAGAGGGAGTCCCGGTCGGCGTTTTTGAGAGAGAAACAGAGCAGGGAAAGAGAGAGAAAATAGGGAGGGAATAGAGAGAGAACGAAGAGAATAGAGAGAGAGTGTGTGACCGAGGCCTCGCCGGAGCAAACCAGCGACGTCGTTGCCACCGTGAAGAAGCCAAAGCCCCGGTCGGCCATTTTCCAGAAAAAGAGTGACAGAGAGAGAGAACAAGACGGAGAACAGAGAGAGAGAACGCAGAGAGAGAGGAAGCAGACCGGGAGTTCGCCGGAGCCGTCTGCAGCGCCGCCGTCACCCGCCAGACCAGCCAGAAGCCCCCCGACGCGCCGCCGACAGGTGAGCTTCCCCCGGTCCCTGTTTTGCTCTGTTTTTCGGCACGGTTAGGCCGGGACTCGTGCCGGCCGAGTCGCGTGATTCCCGGCCCATGCCGTCGCAGTTCCCGGTCCCCACTCGTAGTTGAACGTCAGCCGCAGCCGTCGGAGCCGATCGTGCCGCCGGAGGAGGTCGAAATCGGCTGATTTCCACCGCGCTCGCCAGGTGTTCGACACAATACCCCAGAGAAGCCGATTCTGATTTGGCTCGCCGACCGGCGAACCAGGCTGTCGGCGACGTTGTTGACGGCCCCAGAGGCCGTTCCAGCCGGCGGTGCCGACCTGGGTCAGCCGGTGAACGGCCGATTTTGGCCCCGCCGGCGCCCTCTCTCCGCTGGTCTGCGAATCGGGTCGGATTCGACCCGAATCCGCAGATCCGACCCGGGTCAACTCCCGGGTCGGATCCGTTGACTCGGGTCGATTCTGACCGACCCGAATCGGTCGTTGACTGGGTCGGGTCCGTTGATTCGGGTCGGTCTCGTCCGACCCGGATCAGCCGATCCGACCCGGGTCAACTCCCGGGTCGGATCCATTGACCCGTGTCAGATCTGACCCGACTCGACCGGGTTTTATTATAATATTATATTATTATTTTATTTATTTTAAAAAAATAATAATTAAAAAATTTCAAAAAAATTTCAAAAAAAAGTTTTTTTAAAATTTTATTTTTTTTATTTCTTCTTTTCCGAAAAAAAAAATTTTCCGAATTTTTTTTTATGTATGACTTATCTGAGTGTTTTAATCCTTTATAATTATGCATGTTGTTGTTTTATTTAAATTCAATAAGCCTGAGGTCGCGCGGTGATATTTTGCATGTTTTATTTTCATTACCGTTGCATTGTTATTATGAATGTTTTAATACAATTACATGAATTGTTGCGTTTGAATGTCATCTGGCTTAGTGAAGGTTAGAACCTTAAGCTGCATGAATTGTTGCCATTTTTTTTACTGCTAATCGCTTCTGATTATGCACTCGCTTGATCACCTTATATGTTAGGAGAAAGGTCCTAAAATCAATTCAAACTGCTTGATAAATATTTTCAAAAAATGAACAGGGTAAAATGGTACCGAAAGGGCATTAGTTATCTGACTAGTGTAACCAAGTCCCCGAACCCAGTTAATTTTTGGTTCGTAGGAATAGGGTGATTCTCCCATCACCCTATTTGGGTTTCTAATCGTCCTACCCCAAATCGATTAGTGGCGACTCCTTGGTATAAACCATTTACATGTTAAATATTTAAACCTTAAGTCGCGATATGGTATGGGCTTGGGAGAGCCCGAGTTAAGTCCTTAACCTAGACTTAGGACGTACCAGGCGAGCCCCCCCTGCTTTTTGTATGTCGTCCAAAAAAGGCTCCGGGAGTTCGGTCGCGACAGACTGGCGACTCTGCTGGGGACTGAATTTTAAAAGTGGACTTAAGCCAAAATTTCTATCCTGTTCAAAATAATTTTTGTTTGGCAGCAAGGACTCCAGGTATGACCCTGACAGTAAGGTGTTATTTGTTTTTACAGGTTCGGATTGATTGTTTATAAATTATTATGCATGCTTTAATGATTTAGCACTACACTATTGCACACACAACCACGCTGTCGGACCTGGGCCGCAATAGGACATTTTAGGACGGTGTTAAGAAATATACGACCTCGAACGCGAGCCCGCGATATAGAGGTTGCCTTTCTTTTCCCCGAAATTTATTTCTAAAAATCGTAAATAAATATCTTTAGCCGCTATTCGCGTGACTATAAGATATTTCTTTCGATTTGGCCGAGGTTAAAAGGACTTGACACCAACGCGAGACTGCGACGGTCAGGCACCCTTTTAATTTCACTTTGCTGAGCCAGTCTAGATAGAAATCGAGCCTCACTCCTCATGTGTATGTCGTTGTGATTGCCATGGTTCAAGTATATATTCTATCCCTTCTCATTTTATTATACAGCCTTCTTATTCAATTGATTTGTTATTGTTAGGCCACACGTTGATTGCACTCTATATACCAGGGATACGCTTATTGCGGAGCTTGTCCGTAAAAATAAGCACCTCCAAGAGACCGTGGTTTCCTCATCATTTATAGAATGAGTATCCGAGAAGGGAACTCTTTTGTTAAAAGCCTCTGTCTTTTATATTTTCCAATAATTATGTTCAGGGGTTTCGGTTTTCTTCCTTAAAAGTGTTTTTAGGTTGTACTAATGTTAATATTACTCGGGCCTCTTTTTTATGCTTTAAATAAAATTTTTTGCCCCTTTGTGACACCACCGCGGCCTTTGGCCCAGTGGTATCCGGGGATGAGGCGTAACGGTCCGAGGCGACCGGGGTTCGAACCCCGGGGACGCCGCCTGTAATGTTGATATTAATAAAAACCCTTTTTCTTTTTTTTTCTTTGCAAATGAAGAAATTATGTAATAATAATATGCCTAGATCATAAAATGATTTTTTATTAGGTATTATGCTCATTCATTTCAACGTTTTCACAGGTAGTTAAAAATGGCCGAAGAAAACGTCCGTCTTAATACCATGGAGGACGAAATGAAGCTGGTCCTCAACGCGATCCAAAATCTCACGAAGCATGTGGAATCCATTCAGGGCAAACTCACGCCCACGCCTGTAGCAGTTGAAGTGATGTTACCACCACCGTCTACTAGAAAAAGATAAAGCATCCGCCAGTGACGTTAAAATGCCTCCGCTAGAAGATGATCCGCTTTCCCTTGCTGTCAGGAAGCCCGAACCTGAAGTTGCACCAATGACGGAGCATGACAAACGCCTTGCAAAAGTCGAAGAGATGTTGAAACAACTCCAGGGTCCGCAAAATGCTGTCCCCCTTGACCTGTCTATATATAAACGGGTCAGGGTACCGAAGAAGTTTAAGATGCCGGAATTCGAGAAGTATGATGGTACCTCATGCCCTAGACACCATCTGCACATGTATCATGTGCGGATGACGCAGTACGTTGACAATGAATCCCTCATGATTCAAACCTTTCAGGCGAGTTTGACGGGGCCAGACCTGACGTGGTATATGTCAAAGGATATTGATGCTTTCAAATCCTGGGACGATGTTGCTGATGCATTCCTCAAGCAATACCAATTTAACCTCGATGTCACTTTTATCCGGGACGATTTGGAACGCACTGAAAAGAAAAAGAGTGAGTCCTTCAAGGAGTACGCTACTATATGGAGAAACTTGGCCGCCCAGGTTGCCCAGGTTAATCCACAACTCACTGATCATGAACAAGTGAAGTTGTTCATAAAGTCTCTTCCATATGAATACAAACACTGCCTGGTTGGCGCCACTGCTGAATCCCTTAATCGTCTTGTTCCTGTGGGCGAACGAATCGAAATGGGATTACGTGAGGGATGGTTCACATACCCCGCTTCCACAAGCAAGAAACTCGACATGAAGAAAGAGAAAGAATCCCTGACAGATGCGGATATTGCCTACACCCAAACTGTTCGTCCTTCCCCAATGATTTATTCGAGCAGTGGATAGAAATCGGTCTCAGGCCGCCAGCCGCCCCAAAGGAGAAATAATAAAAAGCAATTCACGCCACTCCCTTTGCCTATGTCTCATATCCTACCTATTCTTCTGGAAAAGAGGTTGCTTGCTAAAGAGCCAAAGCGTGAAAATCCTGAGCATTTCCCCAACTACGACCCCTCCAAGGCGTGTGATTATCATTTGGGTGAAATGGGACATTCCGTCGATGACTGTGTAGTCCTGAAAAATAAGGTCCAGAAATTGTTGGATGCAAAGATGTTTTCATCCCGCAACGCACCATCCAAGCAAGCAGAAGGCCCATATGTCGTCATTGAGTAAACTGAAGACTCAATTTTCCTTCTTTAAAATAGAGGCATATTTAATAGTTTGAATACTCCTATGTGGGAGCTTTTCTTGCTTTCTAAAGTCTCAGCTATTTTCTAAGATTCCCAGCTTTCGAAATTTTTAATTATGCTTGGAATTTCAGTACTGCAATTTCCATTCCAACAAATGTAATTCACTTGAATTATTCAAAAGAATTACAAATATTTTGTTTTGAGGGCCTAAGGAAGTATCCCAAACCGGCCCGTTGATGATATCCAGTCATGTAAAAGAATGTGTTCTGAGGCCCGGGCTTCCTCGTGCTTCCTTGTTTCTAAACTTTTGAAAATAAAACAAACATTTTGTCATTTTTCAAAAGAACAAAAAAAGAATAATGGTGGAAAAACATGCATACTCATAGCCTTGTTTGTTTTTCTAACTCGCTCACTTTGTGTCTCAGAACATACTCCTTTTTAATTTGTTTTTACAAAGGAGACATTTAGAAATGGCACAAACTGAAGAACACTGGTAATGCTACCAGACCAACTCATTTGATAGGGGCAGCCCGAGCAAAGATCAGCCAACCTTCAAAATGAAATGTGGGGCAAATCTCATTACTTCTGGTGTGAGATATCAACTCCAGAAAGTCAGAGGAAGTGCTGAGCATTCCTCGACATCATGATGAGCGAAATATCATTTCGTACAAAATTCGGGGACAGATCAAGAAAAGATTACCCCTTTTGAAAGAAAAAGGTATGTCTTATTCCTTAACAAATTTTGGAAATAACATTCCATCCCTTTTACAGATAATAAAATGGGGAACACGCTAGACCCTGACGTGCTAACAAGCCGGATGGAATACTAATGTTGGGATCTCTCGAATGAAGCATGATGAAGAAGTGCTTAATTGGAAGAGTAGACTAGGGGGCATGCGACCCCCCAGTCCATCAAAAAGGGTGTATTTCGTTTCTAAAGTTCATCCACTTTAGCACAGAAATGACACATTCTTTCCTTTTATGTAGGACGAATTTGCGTAAAGATTCTGTGCAAGCAGCTGGAAAGGACTTCGCATATAACAAAATCACGTCAAGGCCAATCCCGACAACTACGGGAGTGTCGATGGTAGTCACGCCCGCATCCGTCGAAGACCTTTAAAGTAGAGATTAACCTTGCTGCGAAGATCCCCATGCAAGCAATTGCACATACCATGTGCATATCGAGAATCAGAGGATTCTCGAGAAATGCCTCAGCATGCTAGAACCGCGTTGGCACAGCATACGCCGACAATAGGACTTTCCAATTGGAGGCACCCCTAATTATAGAGGATCTCATTCGAGCTTCGAGACTAAAAGCATGGAGGAGCAAACTGTGTCAGAGAAGGCTGAACAAAGTAAAAAGGAGAAAAGACTCTGCTAGCTTTGAAAGCAAAATGAAAGAAGGGTAATCTGTATCGTTCTCAATTTACCCTCAATCATCTCACTTCTAACATAAGCTCATGTTTTTGTCAGAAGGGGATTATCAACATCCGAGAAAACTCAAGAAGTTGTCAGTTGAATTTCCAATGAATGGAATCGCGAAGGGTAATGTTGTATCGTTTCCAATTCCTATCCCTTAAAAAGCCATTCATTAACATGATCTTTCTTATTACCTTGCAGGTATGCCTCACTGTCACAACACAGGTAAGTATCTCTTTCCCTAAAACTCTTCTCGTAAGAGTATAAAGAAACAGAGAAAGAGGAAGCATGTTAAAGCAAATGAATGCTTAACATTTCTACGAGTGCATCGCATGTCTTTTGAAAGATAATTTTGCATGGTAATTTTACCTATTTAATTCACCAATTCCCTGGGAAAATCGTGACAATTCGACGAATGGTGTCGAACTGCTTCGATGTTTTGAACGAGGTGTGTCAGAAGGATGAGAGGCAATCCTTAATCTATACACGTTCTCAAGTACTAAACCCTTGCAAGATGAGTGAAAAGGTTTCATTTCTACAAAGTGAAGGGATTTCTCGCATAAGGTACGGCAGTCAAAATGACGAGAGGCAATTCATTTCTTTGCCCCATACACTGCCATTAATCATTTACTTAACCCTTTTGAGCCCATACACTCGAAGGTTCCTTTTAAATTATCCCTGTCAAGAACCACCCCACATTGGGGCAGCTTGAGGTAAACCAGCATTACAGGGAGGACTCAAATTTAGAGGGAACAAGAAGAGTCCCCCTCACTTTTGATCACCACCCCCGTGGCTTCGACCTCCTTGTTGCCACGGAGTCGGTGATCCTCGATAGAGTTTTCCAAGGCAAGCACACCATCGACGGCCGGACAGTCAAGGCTAAGAAGGCTTTGTCAAAAGAGAAGCAGCAAACTAATGCCTATTCCAAATGTCAATATCTTATTGATAACAGTGATATTTTCACTAAGCAGGACAAGAAGGATGAAGAGTTTGTAATATCTAAAATTTTCTATGATCATCAGCTGCAACAGCTCACACGAAATGAGAAAGATGAATAGAAATTTCCTTGCTCTCACTTGCATTAATCTTTAAGTGTTTTTATTGCATATGAATTCTCATGATAATTTAAATGCCCTAGGATGATGAAGAGCAGTTCTTCTTCTATCCCATACACTTATATCCCTTGCTAGCCCAATTGAGCCGGTAATTTCATTCCGTACGAACCCAATTGGTGATCATCCCCCACACCGGGGCAAGGCAAAAAGTCACCACAGTTTGAGCATCACAGTCTCAAGAACCGAATGAAGATGAAGACTCCAAGAGCCTAAAAATATCGTTTTGTTCAACTTTGTTTAGGCTAGTTCTGACAATACCAAGAGAACAACAACAAAAAAATGCTAAAAACTGGGGGCATGAAAAAGCAGTGTGCCTGGTAAAAGTAAGGCCAATGCCCATAAATGGAGATCTATGGGCGTGATGAAAGCGCTCTCAAATATCTCAAAGACATTAAGTGGTGTAGAACAGACAACCCCAAAAGTTTCAAACTTGAGTTCTTCTTTGATATAAATTCTTACTTTAAGAACTCTGTCTTGATAAAGATCTGCCACATGATAAAGAAAGACAAACCTATTCTTGAGAAAGCATTTGGGACAGAGATAGAATGGTATCCAGGAAAATGCTTGACGCAAAAGCTCCTCAAGAAAAAGTTGTCAAAGAAGCTAAAACACAGGATTACCCAGAGAGTCTTCCAAAAGGATCCTGACAGCGAATAAGAAGACCAGTGACAATGCTAGATGATCACCAATTCTTACCCTCACACACATTTTTGAGCCTAACGATCATTTCGTTCCTCAACCCATAAACCAAGCCCATGTTACATCCCTCATGAAGTCTCTTCTGACTGGGGCATTTGAATTAACACGGGATTTCAAATGTTTATAAACAACGCTCGAGGAAGTGCAAGCAAGACTATTTTCCATCTCTTTTGCAGGGTTCTTGACTTGTAAATCCGGAGATAATTGCAGAATATTTTCTTTCATGGCCTCGACTCGGACAGTCTCCTTTGTTAAGCCATTGACCAAGCCTGCATTACGACCCTGAAGAAGACCTCTCAGATTGACAGCGTCGTACTGCTTACGAGAAAACTCAGACCCTTGTTGATGTGATAGCGGTCAGATTGAGTATTTTCGATTTTTCCGCATTAATGGACGGGACAAACAACCCTTTTCAATGAGAGCGAGTGGAAAGTCCTTTCTGACTGAAGGTCCCTCATTCATCATCTCGAGAAAGTCCACCTTGCGAAAAAGTTGTCTTGATTGACCCTCGGTGGATTTTTGGTGATGCAAATATGGTAAAATCGTCATGCATGAACATTCAAATGCACACTCTGGAATAACCCGCTTGTCTATCCTTGATGAATGCATGCATGTTTGTGCTAATCATCTTTGACAGTCCAGAATTCTAATCCCCAATGATAGAATACAAAAATCCGGGCGCTGGAGAAGCCCTCATCATCATCCCAAGGGAGATGCCCCGAAAAAGGTCAGTTATTTAGCAGATGATACATCAAACCTCCGAGAACGTGCCCAGAACTGACTCCCTCTGTTCACATCAAATCCTCGGGTGAGGACCCCGAGGTGCTCATCGTTTGAGCTTTCCAAGACCTGATGGCGAGGACCCAGCAGGCAAACCATCAAATCCTCGGGCGAGGACCCCGAGGTGCTCATCGTTTGAGCTTTTCAAGACCTGATGGCGAGAACCCATCAGGCAAACCATCAAATCTTCGGGCGAGGACCCCCAGGTGCTCATCGTTTGAGCTTTCCAAGACCTGCTGGCGAGGACCCACTAGGCAAACTGTCAAATCCCTAGGCAAAGACCCCTAGGTACTTTGGCAAAACAATCACAGTCAAAGCGACCGAAGATAGGTTCGGGTCTTTGGCAAAACAAAATCCAGTCAGTCAAGGCGACCGAAGAAAGGTTCGAGTCCTAGACAAACGAAATCCAGCTAGCGGCCGAAGAAAGGTTCAGGTTCCGTACAAGCGATTTCTCTCCAGTCACGGCAACCGAAGGTAGATTCGAGTCCGCGACAAACGAAATCCAGCCAAGGCGACCGAAGAAAGGTTCGGGCCCTGTGCAAGCGATTTCTTCCCAGTCAAGGAGATCGAAGAAAGGTTCGGGTCCTCGACAAACGAAATCCACCTAAGGCGACCGAGGATAGGTTCGGGTCCTAAGCAAGTGATTTCCCCCCGTCAAGACAACCGAAGATAGGTTCGAGTCCTCGACACAATACCAACTATATGAGGTTACCCTTCGGCAAGGTAAGTAGCCCCAGGTATGTTTTTATTTGCTTTAGCATGCATCATCTTATCGCATTACAAAAATGAGATCCACGGTCTCGCCAAAAATAGCATTCATTAAACATGCATGGGCAAAATTTAGGTGTCATTTTATCTTTGAACGTAATCTCTACGAGCTCAACCTCTGCGAGCTCACCTTCAAAGAGGGGCAGCTGTTGACACCTATTTTTTAATTTGCCCAAAATTAAGTGCACAAAATTTAGGAATTAATTTTTTAGTTCCTAAAACAAAAAAATATTTCTATTTAAATGCATTGCATATAGAAATTAGGCACATTTTGCATTAATAGGGCCTATTTTTATTTAAAAAAAATTTCAAATTTTCAAAAAAAATTAATTAATTAATTAATTGATTAGTTAATTAAAAAAAATCGAGTCGGGCCGGGTAGGGGCCGAGCCAACCCGGCCCGTTCCTTTTTCCTCCCCGCGAGGCCCAGCTACCCCCCCGCGCGGCCTAGCTCCTCCTTCCTCTTCCCTTTTCTTTTTTCCCCCACGGGCCCAGCCCGCTTTTCTTTCTTTTTTCTTTTCTTCCGCGCGAGCTGGGCTCGGCCCGGCCCAGTTCCCTTCTCCTTCCTTCTTCCCCCCCGTCGCTCTCGTTCCCCTGTTTGCCTCTGTTCACCGACCGAAGCATGACGCACGGCGGCGCCACGTCATCGTCGTCCTCAGCCCAGAAGAGTCCCGGGGGAGCACGCCACCGGGACTGGCCTTAATGGCCAGTCTTATCCCTCCCGTTTTTCCCGGCGCCCTTATCCTCTCCTCCCTCTCGGCTCCATGTTCCCCTGCTCTGCTTCACCGCCAGGCCTCCCTCTCTGCACCGGCCTATGGCCGCGGTTCACGGAGCCTAGGCCGAGGCAGGCCATCGTCATTGCATACGCAACGGAGCAGAGCCGCGTCGTCGTCATCGACTATAAATAGCCAGAGAGAGAGAGAGGGAGTCCCGGTCGGCATATTTGAGAGAGAAACAGAGCAGAGAAAGAGAGAGAAAACAGGGAGGGAATAGAGAGAGAACGAAGAGA
Source organism: Syzygium jambos (assembly GCA_031216235.1). NCBI lineage: Eukaryota > Viridiplantae > Streptophyta > Magnoliopsida > Myrtales > Myrtaceae > Syzygium > Syzygium jambos. The sequence continues at coordinate 11,533,250 of CM062230.1, read as the reverse complement.
ATAGAGAGAGAGAGTGTGACCGAGGCCTCGCCGGAGCAAACCAGCGACGTCGTTGCCACCGTGAAGAAGCCAGAGCCCCGGTCGGCCATTTTCCAGAAAAAGAGTGACAGAGAGAGAGAACAAGAGGGAGAACAGAGAGAGAGAGAACGCAGAGAGAGAGGAAGCAGATCGGGAGTTCGCCGGAGCCGTCTGCAGCGCCGCCGTCACCCGCCAGACCAGCCAGAAGCCCCCCGACGCGCCGCCGACAGGTGAGCTTCCCCCGGTCCCTGTTTTGCTCTGTTTTCCGGCACGGTTAGGCCGGGACTCGTGCCGGTCGAGTTGCGTGATTCCCGGCCCATGCCGTCGCCGTTCCCGGTGCCCACTCGCAGTTGAACGTCAGCCGCAGTCGTCGGAGTCGACCGTGCCGCCGAAGGAGGTCGAAATCGGCTGATTTCCACCGCACTCGCCAGGTGTTCGACACAATACCCTAGAGAAGCCGATTCTGATTTGGCTCGCCAGTCGGTGAACCGACGGCCAGACGGCGAACCAGGCTGTCGGCGACGTTGTTGACGGCCCCAGAGGCCGTTCCAGCCGACGGTGCCGGCCTGGGTTAGCCGGTGGACGGCCGATTTTGGCCCCGCCGGCGCCCTCTCTCCGCGGGTCTGCGAATCGGGTCGGATTCGACCCGAATCAGCAGATCCGACCCGGGTCAACTCCCGGGTCGGATCCGTTGACTCGGGTCAATTCTGACCGACCCGAATCAGTCGACCCGACCCGGTCAACGACCGGATCGGGTCCGTTGACTTGAGTCGGTCTCGTCCGACCCGGATCAGCCGATCCGACCCGGGTCAACGCCCGGGTCGAATCCGTTGACCCGGGTTAGATCCGACCCGACCCGACCGGGTTTTATTATAATATTATATTATTATTTTAAAAAAAATAATAATTAAAAAAATTTTAAAAATTTTTAAAAAAAAATTTTCAAAAAAAAAGTTTTTAAAAGTTTTTATTTTTTTTATTTCTTCTTTTTCGAAAAAAATAAATTCCGGAAATTTTTTTTTTATGTATGACTTATCTGAGTGTTTTAATCCTTTATAATTATGCATGTTGTTGTTTTATTTAAATTCAATAAGCCTGAGGTCGCGCGGTGATATTTTGCATGTTTTATTTTCATTACCGTTGCATTGTTATTATGCATGTTTTAATACAATTGCATGAATTGTTGCGTTTGAATGTTATCTAGCTGCTGAAGTTGCTTACTGCTAATCGTTCGATTATGCACTCGCTTGATCACCTTATATGTTAGGAGAAAGGTCCTAAAATCAATTCAAACTGCTTGACAAATATTTTCAAAAAATGAACAGGGTAAAATGGTACCGAAAGGGCATTAGTTATCTGACTAGTGTAACCAAGTCCCCGAACCCAGTTAATTTTTGGTTCGTAGGAATAGGGTGATTCTCCCATCACCCTATTTGGGTTTCTAATCGTCCTACCCCAAATCGATTAGTGGCGACTCCTTAATATAAACCATTTGCATGTTAAATATTTAAACCTTAAGTCGCGATATGATATGGGCTTGGGAGAGCCCGAGTTAAGTCCTTAACCTAGACTTAGGACGTACCAGGCGAGCCCCCCTGCTTTTTGCATGTCGTCCAAAAAAGGCTCCGGGAGTTCGGTCGCGACACTTTCCTTTCCTTTTTTTTTTTTTTCCTTTTTTAGTTTGAAAGGAGAGCTAGAGCAGAGGAGCCGCCGCCGTCGTCCCAAACAGTAAATAAACGCCCACAATGTCCGCCATTCCCGCTCCTCCCCTTCCTACTACTCACCCCATCTCGGCGTCCTCTTCCGTTGTCCCACCGCGCCACCACCATTCCCACGTCTCTCCTCCGCTGGTACTCGGCAACACCTTCCCCATCACCACCTCCTCTGCTCTTCCTCTTCCTCTTCCTCCTCCTCTGCAACCTTCGCTTCTCACCCCTCCTCGCTCTTCATGGATCGAATCCCTTCGCTCCCTAGCCAGGTCGAACCTTTTCCGGGACGCCGTTTCCACCTACGCAGACATGATGGCTCTCACCGGTATCCCTCTCGACCAGTTCGCTTTCCTTGCCATCCTCAAGGCCTTCGGGACCTCAATCTTGGGAGGTAGCTTCACGCCCAAGCTGTTAAACTTGGGTATGAGCAATTTCTGTTACTGTGGCCAATACCCTGTTGACCATGTATGACAGGTGTGGGGACATCGGGAATGTCTTTAAGCTGTTTGACAGAATACCTGAGAGGGATCAAGTTTCTTGGAACTCTATGCTCGCGGCACTGTGTCGGGATGAGGAGTGGGTTCTTGTGCTGGATTGCTTCTGTTCAATGGTGGCGGAAAATTTGGAGCCTAGCTCCTTCACTTTGGTGAGTCTGGCGCTCGCATGCTCAAACCTGCTGCGAGGCGATGATGGCTTAAAGCTCGGGAAGCAGGTTCATGCTTATTGTTTGAGGAAAGGGGATCGAAAAACGTTTACTAACAACTCTTTGATGGCTATGTATTCAAAGTTGGGAACGGCAGGCAACTCAAGGGCTTTGTTTGAATCGTTTGAAGACCGTGATATGATTTCATGGAACACCATCATAAGCTCATTAGGCCAAAATGAATGCTTCTTGGAAGCTTTCATGCTCTTAGTTTGCATGGTTCGTGACGGAATTAGTCCTGATAGAGTAACGATAGCCATTCCTCGCCTCCGGCCGATCGCCGGACCGACTAGAAGTTGAAGATGAAGAAAAAAAAAGGAAAGGAAAGGAAAAAGAAAAGATAAGAAAAACTAAAAAAATTCGAAAAAATAAAAAAATAATATTAAGAAATTAGTTCGGGGTAAAATTGTCACATGTGTACAAGTTTAGGATTTTTAGTGGTCAAAAAAATAGTTCGGGGTAAAATTGTCACAGATGTACCAGTTTAGGGTTTTTGGTGGTTAAAAAAATAATTCAGGGTAAAATTGTTACAGATGTACAAGTTTGAGGTTTTTTATGGTCAAAAAAATAGTTTGGGGTAAATCTGTCACAAGTGTACCAGTTTATGATTTTTTGTGGTATTAACCCTTTATTAAATGAATAGACACAATGACGACACGAAAGCGTAAGAGATATCTTTGCCTTTGGCGTGGGGAAATTATCAAGAAAGTCCTAAACTTATTATATTTGTACCAATTTAATCATAAACCTTTCGATTTGACCAATTTAGTCCTATACCTTTTGACAATTTGCCAATTTAGTCATAAACCTTTCAATTGTGACAATTTAGTCATAAATCTTTTGATGATTTGTCAATTTAATCCTAAACATTTTGACGATTTGCCAATTTAGTCCTAAACCTTTTGACAATTTACAAGTTTAGTCATGTCGACTAATTCTAGCCGGAAATTGCTGATATAGTGATCAGGAAAAGTGCCAAAAAAGTTCTAAACTTTTTGCATTGGTGCCAATTTAGTCCTAAACCTTTTTTGGTGCCAATTCAATCTTAAACCTTTTGTATTTGTGCCAATTTAGTCCTAAACTTTTTTTTTGCGTTAATTCAGTCATAAACCTTTTACATTTGTACCAATTTAGTCATAAAAATTTTGTCTTTATGTCAATTCAGTTCTTCTGATCAATTTTGGCTGGATTTTGTTGATGTGGACGCCGGCCGGTCACTAGCGCTGACGTGGACAACTTTAATAATACTTTAATATTTTTTTGAATATTTATTTATTTATTTATTCTTTTCTTGTCTTTTTTTTTTCCCCTCCCCTCCCTCCTTCCTCTAGCTGGTCGCCAGACCAGCGACCGGCCAGAGGCCAGAGGCCGGCGGCTGGGCGAGGCTTGCTTAATGCCAGCTGTGCAACGTAAGATGGCTGGTGCTGATCAGATTGCCAAGTCAGTGATTTCCAGTCAAAATTGGCAGAATGACTAAATTGACAAAACGTTAAAAGGTTTAGGACTAAATTGACAAATCGTCAAAATATTTAGAACTAACTTGGCAAATCGTCCAAAGATATAGGATTAAATTGGCCAAAATGAAATGCTTAGGATTGCAATAGGTTTAAAACTTATTTGGTAACTTACCCCATTGGCATTGCATATGAAATCCTTAATTACAAGAAATTACATAATTAATGATGAATAGATTCCTGAGGAGCAATTGTTATGGACTCCAGAAATATTACTTTCCCTTCATGATGTGGATACATCACACACATTTCAAGTCTCTGGAATCCAAGAGCTTAAATGCCTTAAGATTAATCATTATCTAGTGTCCCCAACATCGATATCAACGTACACAAATATAACCCAATCTTATAACATAATCAAATTATCACCATGCCAGGTGAAATTCACTAGAAACGAAGTTATCATTACACCTAAAAGCACCAAGTTACGACACTTAATTCTCAATCATCTCGAAAGGCGATGAGAATAAAAGGTTATTAAAGAGGAAAAAAACATCGTGAAAAGAACAATAGCCAGGATTAAATCAGTTGACTCTTCTGCAATTCGTCCTGATCTGACCAGTAGACCCAGTGAGAGGGCTAAGGCCTCCCATCTTGACCATGGCCTTGGCAAAATCGTCCTCGAACGAGCCCATGTTCTTGCTGTAGGCAGTCACTTGAGCGTTTGTTGAGCCCCCACTGAACAACTGCTGGTCCGAGTGGAGCAAGCCCTTTTGGTTCACCAAGTTTTTATAGTAGGCATTGTCGAAAAACGTCGGGCTTGTGACATCGAGAGGGGAGAGGTTATTGTTGCCTCCCGAGCTGGGGCAATTGGCCTTTAAAAATATGGCGAACAGCCAGTTTATGTTGTTGTCGTTGTAGAGCCGGGCCTGGAACGTCACGCATCTGGCCTGGCCTATGGTGTGGGATCCTGAGAGTGTCACCATTTCTTTGGCAGTGAAGCCTTTGTTAGAGAAAGAGGTGATGAGGGCACTCAGATTAAGAGTTGGAGCTGGGATGTCGGTATTAGCAGCGTTTAGGCTCGCCGTGGTCGAATCTCTTCTCCCTAGTTGAACTTGCCAGCTCGGTCCACCCAACTGAAGAGCAAATTCAATGAACCCACATAATTTTGGGAAACTTGTAGTTTCTTCATATTTATTCAAAAGATTATTCTATTAGGTATCAATAATAAAATTAAGTTCCAAGGAATCTCGAGGGTTGGACGCTTACTTCGACGACAGAGTCCCTAGCAGCAACAGCTATGATGTCGGCGCATGACACAATGCCGGGGCACAATTTCTCCACTTTTGACTTGATGGTGTCGATCACGTCAAATCCCCTCAAGGAGTTCACGTTGGGAAATGCCGTCTTCTCCCCGGTGAAGTTTGCAGTGTCGTCAAGTAGAACCGATGCATCGCATCCCTGTCAAAAAAATATAAAAAAGAACATTAATATTTCATCTTATTGGATGTACAGGATCTAACGAACCATAAAGGATGATCTAAATATTGAACTCAGGAGTAAACAAAATAGTGTTTTTTGTTTTTTTGAGACCAATCGGAAAGGAATGTTAAGAGAGAGACGTTTCGCTTGTTAGAATATAATACAATATGGAGAAGAAGAAGATATTAGGGTAAGAAAAGACAGTTAGAGACACCAGTTTGGTAGGTCTTCTAGTGGTGTGTGCAATGATCGGTTCATTGTCTGTTCTTTCTTAATTTAATGGAATCATTGGCCCATGTATTTCGCTTGTTGCAACATTCCTTAAAGATCCAAATCTCCAGAATGTTGGTCACATTTTTTTCTTTACGAAAAACCTTTTCTACTAAACGTATTTTTCTCACTAATGTATGTGACTCGTGTGGAATTATACAACCAATCCAAGATTATAACATGGAAAAAAAATGTAATTTTGCGGTTCTTCTAACATCATACGTGAAAACTATTTTTTTTCCCTTACCAAAAAAAAAACTATTTTGTTTTTTCAATTAGTGGTGAGTTTAGCAGACATGCGACCATCGATCGAAAGTAAATGTAAAGGAATAATCCATGCATGGATTGGGAATGAAGTGAGAGCTTGCACACAAAAGAACGAACCTGCAACACGTGCACAACAAGATGAAAATGGACGTGAAATGAAAATAAACATAAGAACAGAGTGAGAAAGCGGAAGGGACTTGCATTGACAAAGCAATCATGGAAGTGAAGACGGAGCAACGATGCTCCCATGCGAGACTCGATGGCCACCGCCAATTTCACAATTGATCTAATGGTCTCGAGCGCTTTCGGGCACCTTTCCGAGTAGTAATCTTGGTCAGACAACTGCGCGGAGGCAGATCTCGACGCGATCAAGCAAACGAAGAAAAGGAAGCAGATTTTCAGGGCTGTATTGGAAGCCATGGCCGATGGACTAATCAGTTGGGAAAGAGAGGGAAAGACAAGAGAAAGATCTCGCAAATCTGTCTCGTGTCTTGGTTTGGGTTCTTGATGAACTTCAGCATTGGGTATTTATAGGAGGATTGCGGTACCTTTCGAACATTAATTTAAAGGTTTTTTAATTTGGTTTTGGAGGTCAAAGCACGCTGTGGGGAAGAAGAAAACGAGATAGATTAAAAAAATAAGGGAAAATAATTAGAGCAAGAATATATGTAATTTCTAGCTTGAAGCAAAGGACGTACTTCAGATTGTGCAAGCCGAGCCGGTGATTAGTTATCTCTTAATCAAAACAGTTAGTGTCGGGCTGTCATATGTGAAATTCGCCAGAATAGTTGAGCAGTCAAATTGCCATAGCAACGAGGAAGCTGCTGATGATCATTAATTAGAAGGGTTAATATCATGAAAAACCCTAAACTGGTATATCTGTGATAATTTTACCCTGAACTATTTTTTTGACCACAAAAAACTCCAAATTGGTGCACCTGTGACAAATTTACCCCGAACTATTTTTTTGATCATCAAAAACCCCAAACTGGTACACTTATGACAATTTTACCCCGAACTATTTCTTTAACAACCAAAAATCCTACACTGGTACACCTGTGATAATTTTACCCCCGAACTAATTTTTTGACCACTAAAAATCCCAAACTGGTATATTTGTGACAAATTTACCCTCTGTTAGTGTCTGTTAAATTATATTAATATCACAAAAAATCACAAATTGGTAAACTTGTGACAAACAGAGGGGTAAAATCCAAAATTGATACACATGTCAATTATCACGTGTCATTAAACTTAGCAATTTGGTAATAAAATTTAACGGAAACTAACGGAGGGTAAATTTATCATAGGTGTACCAGTTTAGGGTTTTTGGTGGCAAAAAAATTAGTTCGAGGGTAAAACTATCACAGGTATATCAGTGTGGGGTTTTTGATGGTCAAAAAAATAGTTCAAGGTAAAATTATCACAGGTGCATCAGTTTAGGATTTTTTGTGGTAAAAAAAGTAGTTTGGGGTAAATTTATCACAAGTGTACCAGTTTGAGGTTTTTCGTGGTATTAACCCTAATTAGAATGAGAAATGAACAAATTTTGTAATGTTAGAACCCATTGTGAAAATAGTACATTACCCCGTGACTTTAGTCAAATATATATATTCTACTAAAACTTTGGTAGAAAATGTTGACAGGTTATCTTTTATTTAGTGAATCCAAATCATAAAAGTCAACGGATTTTTATTTTTCATTCATTTTGTGCGGACCCAATGGATACGAACTAATGTTTCTGGGTTAGATTAGGTTAGGCATTCCAAGAATAAGACATGTTCTTAATAGGGGTGATCGATTCCCAATCTAGAATTGAGAATTGACCTTGTGACTTCCGATGAAACTGAACTAGCTAGTTTCAGTCCAATTTTCGGTTCGCGCATAGTAGTCTTGGTTAGACAATTGCGACGACGCGAATCTTGACGCGATTGCGCAATAAAGAAGACGAAGCAAATCTTTAGGTTTGTATTGGAAGCCATGACTCAAGGGCTAATCAGATGGGAAGGAGAGAGACAAGGGAAAGATCTTGCATTTGTGTGTCATGTCTTGGTTTGGGTTCTTCATGAACTTTAGTAGGGAAAATTACCAAAAAATTCCCACACCTATTTCAATTGTGACCATTTAGTCCCAAACTTTTTTATTGTGATAATTGAGTTCTAAACTTTTCACATTTGTGCTAATTCAGTCCATCTGACCAATTTTGGCCTACTGGTACTAACATGGCATGGGGTCTGGCGTTGACAATTTTTAATAATATTTTTATATTTTTTAAAATTTTTAAACATTTTTTTCTTTTTCCTTTTCTTTCTCTTTCCTTTTTTTTTTTTCCTTCCTTCTTCCTTTGGCCAATCACTAGACTGAGGCGACCGGCCAAAGGCAAGGGCCGGCGAGGTTGAGCCTCTCTAGTGGCTGGGTAAGCTCGACCTCGCAGCCACTGGCAAAGCATGCCCTTGCTAGATTTGGCAAGGTCTACCTTGCCAAACTTTGTCTCCGATGACCAGCCTGAGGGAGAAAAAAGGAAAAAAAGAAAGAAAGAGAAAGAAAAGAAAAAAAATTAAAGATTCGAAAAAATTTAAAATATTACTAAAATTGTTCACATTAGCACTGGTCGTGCCACGTCAGTGCTGGTTGGCCAAAATTGGCCGGATGAACTGAATTGGTACAAATACAAAAAGTTTAGTACTCAATTGACATAAAAAAAAAGTTTAGGACCGAATTGACATAATTGCAATAGATTTAGCACTTTTTTGGTAATTTTCCCAACTTTAGCACTTGGTATTTATAGGAGGGTTATAGTACTTTGGGACATTTTCTAGGGTTTTTTGAATTGGTTCTGGAGATCAACGTACGTGTGTGGAAAAAGAGAACTAGTTTAGTTAATAAAGAAAGAAAATATCTAGGGCAAGAACATATGTTATTTCCAGCTTGAAACAAATGACATCCTTGATGTTGTGGAAGCCCGGCCGGTCATTCATTAGATAACCCCTGACTGTGAGTCGAGTGTTTATATTCTACTATAGCTAGAAATGATGACGTGGCTTTTAATTAATAATTCAAAATAATGAAGTCAACAGTTTATTTATTTTCATTCATTTTGTGCGGACCCAATCGGGTTCCGGATAATTAATCTTTCTAGGTTAAATTAGGTATTCCTAGAACAAGATCTTTCCTGAAGAAGACCTTTTGCTTGATGATGTGAAGTTCCATATATTTCCCCTAATTAATAAGATCGTCCAAATTAATGATTTTTGCCTTCCGTGACACATGGGATATAGTAAGGAAAGCCGCATTTCATAGATGTAATTATTTTTTTCCGAGAGTAGAAGGGAAAAGTGCATCAAAAGTTTTAAAATTTGTCACAAAAGTGAAATCGAGTTCTAAAACTTTCAAATAGTATAATGAAGTTTTAAAACTTATCGAATCGGTGTAGTCAAGTTCTTGCGCTAACTCCTTCCAATTTGATTAAGGGAAAATGCCGACATTACTTTAGTTATTAATTTCCCTCTCCTATGTGGCTATTAACATGAACTAGTTATGTATGAATGCCCAAAACCATATCGCTTTATCCCGGACTTATTTTTTTCTCAAACCTGAATTAAAATAGATTAAAATATAAAAAAGGGCTAAAAATACCAATGGTCCTCCTAGCCTATGCAAAGGCTGTGAGACCTCGCTCAAATTTGGGCGAGCATGGCCCATACTTGTGGTCGTAACAACTGGTGGTGCCACCACTGTCAACGAGACGAGAGTCTTCGAACCCTCACCTCAATGTAGGTGTGGATTCGCAGGCCTTGCTTGCTTGCCCTCCCCGACCTCGGTCTAGGGTGGCCAACCCTCGCTAGTGAAGTAGGCATGACTTCCCATATTTTCAAATTTTTTTGCATTTTCGATTTTTGTGATTTTCTTCTTCTTTAACTATCATGTTTTCTTTTATCTTTTAATTTATATGCTTTTTATTTTTCCAGCGCTTCATATACTCAAAAGACATTAAAAAATGTCATGTCAATATTTTTCATTAGCCAAATCAAAAAGAGCTTACGGTGGGATTTGATTGCATCAATTTATTTTTTTTGGGATTTAATTGTACTTTTAAACAACATTTGAGAATTGATTGCACCATTTGAAAATTTGAGAACTTGATTAATGATTATACTTTCATAAGCTTACAAAAAGCTGCAAAATATATATTCCCAGGGATTGGGAGGACACAAAAATTTCCTGAAAATCACACCTTACGCTCGTAAAAACAGAGACAAACAAGCGGTAACTTTTTAGGGATTCAAAGAAACTCGTCCCTAAAGTTGCTAACAATCAAAGAACTGAGCTAACAAAGTGCATAATTAACAAAAGTCTCAACCAAGTAAGTTTAAAAATTCCCTCATTACTAGCCAATGGAACCAAGCAGTAGTTTTGTAATAAACAAATCGAGTAGTGTTGGTTGCATCGAAAGTGATTTACAAAATTGACACATCAAATGATGTGACAGATTGCAAGTGAATGTTTAAACATATGTCTCGTATTGAAATCCCATGACCGAAGTCCGACGCATCACTTAAGTTTCCAAATTTTCCGAATCGATATTGATAATAGCTAAGCATCATTTGAATAAATTAGTGAAAATTACTGGGATCGCTACTATCAATGGAAATGTCCGTGGCGTGGAGATTTAAGTTTCTACAAACGGAAAAAAGACCACTTTGTAATAGCACTGTTGAGCCGAACGTTTTGACTGGCCGTAGACAAATCTTCGTGTAATCAAGTTCCCTAGAAATTGTTGACTTAACCTTATTGTTGAGACGTTAGTTAATTCCAAGTCCACCTATCTTCTATCGTTGCGAAGGCCTAAGGTTTTTCACTTAGGGTTTGGAAATGATTCACAATGGGATAGTTAAAATATCTATGCCCAGGACATATCTCTCTCTCAAAGTAAGTTATTTCTTTTTTTAAAATCTTTTGGTTGACAGAGAAGAACCTTGTTCACCGGTTGCAAATTCTTTCATAGCATGTCCTAGAAAAAAAAATGATACTATATTTTCAATCTATGAATTAGGTGTATTAAATCATGTGAAGGACCGAAAGATGATATTTAAATAAGCGGGCCAAATCAACACTGATCAAGATTTTATCATATCGCCGAGCATTAAAATAAGCGGGCCCCGCCTCTCTTAATTCATAGACTAAGAATTTTGCTCATACAAAAGTCGAAATTCTTGGGTTAGCTCGAAATCCTAACTCAAATGAATCAAGTTTCTCATCTGAGTGGCTTGAGCATCAAATCAAGTTTGAGTCTCATACTCCAATTCTATTTGATTCTCATACTCCGATTCATGAGCCTAAATTGCGAGTATATTCCAATTAACATGATGTATTTATGTATTAACGTTGGAATCACTTCATTTCTTTTGTTGTATTTGGGATATTGGAACTCCAACTTGAGCTTAAATTGAAATTATGATTGCAAAAATGTACGCAGGATTATGTAAGATTATCTAGTACTTGTCGCGACCTTCCCATAGATGAACCACCAAAAGGAAAGCTAATGGATTAATAAGTAAACGCTTAGCACGAACTCTTCCAAGCCCGTACTAATCGCAATTTTGAAGTTTTTATTATATATCTTAAACACACAATTTAATTAATTTAGGAGTTGCTAGTAATGTATTATGAGTCGATCAGAAACCCAATTAAAATGTGGGAGAATATTTTATTTTTGTGAACCAAATATTCATGGATATGGGAACTTAATTACACTAGATAAAATCTAATGTCCTTTCGGTTCCTTTTCTCTTATTTCAAAAATGTTTTGCAAGTAGTCTTGGTTATTTTTAAACTTAAACCACTAACATGGAATAGATGATCAAGCGAGTACGCAAGCAAGAATTTAACACTCGATAATCAAAGCAATGAATAAAATGAAAAAGGATTTGACGAAGCTTCAAGCACTAAGCAATCCAAAAGCTCCATTATGTCTAATACATCAAATATTTTGCCAAATTGTTAATTAAAGACTAAGAAATGTATGCATGACTTAGACATGGTTTCTATATGCAATGTCAATTAATTATTTTTTTGGGTTTTTCTTATTAAAAATATTAAGCATTAATTAAACGTTATGACTACGTCAATTCTACACTAACATTCATTGAGGAACTGACATGAAATCCTAGATGCCATGCATACTATGTTAATTAAATTGAATGCAACCTATAGGCAATGCATGAGATGCAATATTAATATGACATGACTTAAACTATACGACTCTGAAGCATATGATCACTAAATGACATGCAATATATTACATAATATATTAACTAATTCTATATGAAATATGCATGGGATATTTTTTAGATTTGCTTTGTGAGTCAAAGTAGGAAAACCACCTGTGTGTGTGTGTGTGTGTGTGTGTGTGTGTGTGTGTGTGTGTGTGTGTGTGTGAAGACCTAATTTAAACTAGGAATCCATCTATATAAAATTCTAATCTAAATTAGGTAATTTCCTAAATTACTATAGAATTTCTAAAACATGAAATTCTAAATTAGGAAACATAAATACATACGTATGACCTAAAATATGCAACATGCATGGATATCTGATGAAAGCACAGACTATCTAATGGAAGTGCAGTAGTATCAAAGCTCATGAAAATTATGCAATATCATTCAAGAAACATCTATTATCTATAAGAAAAAAAATGCATTTGTCAAAGTTTGATATTATGAGGATGAGATAATATTCTTGATTGATTCTAGATGCAAATTACTATATGACTCCTGATGCACCTAAGATATGCAATTTCTAAATTAGGAAACATGCATGAACGCAATCTAGACTAAATGCAATGCAATTTTTATATCTTCTAAACGATGCATCCTCCTAATCTAGTGACATATAATATATAAGCCCACATAACCAAATACTCATAACATGCAAAATAGAAAACAAAGGTCATTGGGATCCGATCTTAGGTCTTAAAGATCGAAACCCCAATTGTAACTACTCAAACAAGGAAATTCCTATTTGGGAAATGCCTAAAATCAAATAAAATCGCGTTACAATTGAACAGCCACAATTTAGGCAATTGAATATCCGAATCAAACATAACTTAGGAAATTACCTAAATTGGATTACCAACTCAAATGACAACCGACGGTGAGGGGGTTGCAAGGAAGATTCACAGTGGTAGTAATCGGCAAGGATCGGCAAGAGTCGGCGAACAACAACATCAGGGATTGTGAACATCACAAGGGGATATCTAGATCTTTGATGCTCGATTCGTTTGGCGAAGTTGAAGAACCAGGTGTCTAAGAGGTCTCCTCAAAATTTCAACGCATTCCAACTTAAAACGAACATGTACTCACCAATATCGTGCGCTTGTTGGACTCTCTAGCCGTTCGACCAGTCCAATTTTCTCCTTCATAGACATACTTTCATATATTATCACCACCTCCACCGGAAAAAATTCAAGAATAATGGCTTCCCATACTCTTCACAAAATTTGAGCACAATCTAACGGTTCCAAGGTTGGAACATACCCTGTTAAAATCGATTTTCAATTTTTGGAATCTGAAACATGCCTTGTAGAATTTGGAATCGACCCTAGAATTGAAATTGTCAGTCCAATTTGGTTCCAGGTCTACTTGAAAACCGGCCGGTTCCTTTTTTTTATTCCTTAAAAGGACAAATTTTGCCCGGTAGTTTACCAAACCACAAGAAGTAAACATCCCCTTTTTACAACCGAGACAAATAGCTGTTATGGTAAAAAAGTAGAGCAACAAAACATTGAGAAGTAAATTACCGGTACAAAGCAAACAGAAATATAATGCAATTAAGCAGTGTCCAATTCATCCATTAGTCAAGCAAAATGAAAATTAAGTAACAATAGAAATCCCCTTTTGCTAAATATAATAATCCATAAAAAGATTGAACTTGCAAAATGAAATAAACAATAAAAAGTTCAAGATGCAAGAGCTAAAAGAGAGAATTAGGGCTATCTAGGTCCAATTCTCCAATTCGGTCCGGTTCCACACCATGGACCGGGAATCACCAATTCCAAATTTTTTTATAACCAAGAACTAGACCTAAACCGGGCGAGTAGGGCTAGGTGATTAGCGATTGATTTCTTTCATGATGCACAATCACTTTGTTGATTAGCGATTTCTTTGATTGTATCGGGAACATAATATGGACATGATATGCTTTTCTACATAAAACGAGATATGTGCACTAGAAGTTCTAAAACTTGTTACGAAAGTGCAATTAAGTCATAAAACTTACAAGAAGTGCGATTAAGTTCTAAAACTTATCAAATTAGTACAATCGAGTCCTTCTGTCAACTTCGTCTAACTTGTCTAACAGAAAATGTTGGCATGACTTTTTTTTAATCAATTTGATAATTTTTAGGACTTAATTGCACTTTTTACAAGTTTTATAACTCAATTACACTTTTGTGATAAGTCTAAGACTTTTGGTGCATGTATCTCTAACATGATTAATATATAGCGACCGAGTGAAACCAAAAGAAAAACGTGCTACGGGGGTGTATAGTCCACGGCACTCAGTTGCCTACGCCGGCTCAGTAGGCAGCCATTTTGAAAGTCAATGAATGGCCGGTGTTCTTCTACAAGCTTTCGAAATCAAATGCATGTCAAGCGCGTAAAACCAGAACTTTGTTTCAGTCCCTAAACTCGTTTACGCAACATCATCTGAAGCATTGCACAACTGGGCAGTTCCCTATTGACTCCCATGAGATTCACTTTACCTAAGAAATATAGTATTATTAAAGAATCGCAAAATGAATAAATAAGCACAAAAAGCGAACCTAATCAGAAAACGTCTTGGTACAATAGCCAAGTACATATTCCCTCTATATCGAAGTTAAGACTAGGTCAACCAACCAAGTTCCATGGATCATGATTTGGGAATATTTTTTTTATTTTTTATGAAAAAAAAACAATAACAGTCGAATCGTCACTGGGTCAACATTCTCTAACTATTTTTATACCAAAATTGATAATATGATAAATCATATTCAACGGGACCGTGTCATTCGAGGTGAATTATATGTTTTCTCGTGCAGCAAGATTGCTAAACTCTTATCTTATTGTGTGATTAAAAGCTTTCCTCTAACTGGCAATCTTGACATTTGTCAAGGTGGCTTCGGGATTCACGGAAAGAACCAAATCGGATCATTAATATTAGAAAGAGTCATGACAAGGGTTTAATTAAAGTTTTCTCTTGACAATGAGCCGAACATCACGAAGACTCTTAACTCTTGGTGGCGGTCTCTTCCAATTAACAGCCCATGATAAAATTGGACTTGGGCTTGAAAACGAGTCTTCAATGACAGACAGAGAGGAGGGCCTAAGGAATGTGAAGTGAATGATATAATACTTGAAGTTAGGACATCAAGAAATCCGTCGATGAAGCTGGGGCTCTATATGACACATTAAGGAAGTCCAACAATCCCAAATAAGGAGATAACTTAGTGGGGTAAGACTCAACATCCAATTATGCCTCAGACACTGATGGAGTCCCGATGAACGTAACTTTCATTCTTGCCATCTCTAGAGGCCTCGGATTTGTAATTATACCCTTTTCTCAATTACCATCCTGTAATTTATTGAATGAATAGTCACAATGACGACACGAAAGCGTAGGGCATATCTTTGCCTTTGGCATTGCATATGAAATCCTTAATCACAAGAAAATACGTTATTAATGATAATTAGATTCCTGAGGAGCAATTGTTATGGACTCCGGAAATATCACTCTCCTTTCATGATGTGAATGCATCGAACACACATGTCAAGTCTCGTGATTCCAAGAGCTTAGATGCCTTAAGGTTAATCATTGTCTAGCGTCCCCGACATCGATATCATCATATTCAATTGATGAGCGCAAGTTTCTTTCAAAAAGAATGCAATCCATCATATCATACAATATAACCCAATCTTATAACATAATCAGTGAAATTGACTAGAAACAAAGTTACTATCACATCCAAAAGCACCACATTATGACACTTAATTCTCAATCATCTCGAAACATTATGAGAATAAAAGGTTAAATAAAGATTAAAAAAAACATCATGAAAAGAACAATAGCCAAGATTAAAATCAATTGACTCTTCTGCAATTTGTCCTGATCTGACCAGTAGATTCGGTGAGAGGGCTAAGGCCTCCCATCTTGACCATGGCCTTGGCAAAATCGTCCTTGAACGAGCCCATGTTCTCGCTGTAGGCCGTCACTTGAGCATTCGTCGAACCCCCGCTGAACAATTGTTGGTCTGAGTGGAGCAAACCCTTTTGGCTCACCAAGTTGCTGTAGTAGGCGTTGTCGAACAACGTCGGGCTCGTGACGTCGAGAGGGGAGAGGTTGTTGTCGCCTCCAGAGCTGGGGCAATTGGCCTTTAAAGACGTGGCGAACAACGAGCTTATGTCATTCTCGTTGTAGAGCCGGGCTCGGAACGTCACACACCTGGCCTGACCTATGGTGTGGGATCCTGAGAGTGTCACCATTTCTTTGGCAGTGAGGCCTTTGTTGGAGAAAGAGGTGATGAGGGCACTGAGATTAAGAGTTGGAGCTGGGAGGTCGGTATTAGCAGCATTTAGGCTGGCCGTGGTCGAATCTCTTCTTCCTAGTTGAACTTGCCAACTCCGTCCACCCAACTGAAGATCAAATTAATTAAATCCACATAAGTTTAGGAAACTCATGGTTTCTTTGTATTGATTCAAAAGATCATTCTATTTGGGATCAATAATAAAATTATGTTCCAAGAAATCTCGAGGGTTGGGTGCTTACTTCGACGACAGAGTCCCTAGCAACAATGGCTAAGATGTCGGCGCACGAGACGACACCGGGGCACAGTTTCTCCACTTCTGACTTGATGGTGTCGATTACGTCGAATCCCCTTAGGGAGTTCACGTTGGGAAATGCTGTCTTTTCCCCAGTGAAGTTTGCAGTGTCGTCCAATAGAACCGATGCATCGCATCCCTGTCAAAAAAAATATTAAAAAGAGCATTAATATGTTGTCTTATTGGGTTAACAAGATCTAACGAACCGGAAAGGATGATCTAAATATTGAACTTACGAGCAAACAAAAAAGTGTATTTTTTTTACGACCAATCGGAAAGGAATGTTAAGAGATAGACGTTTCCTTAGAGATGTTGCAACTCTTCCAACATTGGACGTGAAAGCTGTTTTCTTTTTTCAAATAGCGATGAATTTAGCAGACATGCGACGATCGATCGAAATACATGTAAAGGAATGATCCCCGTATGGATTAGGAATGAAGTGGGAGTTTGCACGTAAAAGAACATGCAAAATATGCAAGGCAAGATGAAGATGGACGTGAAGTGAAAAACAGAGAACAGAGTGAGAAAGCAGAAGAGACTTGCATTGACAAAGCAATCATGGAAGTGAAGACGGAGCAACGACGCTCCCATGCGAGACTCGCTGGTCACTGCCGATTTCACGGCAGATTTAATAGTCTCAAGCGCTTTCGGGCACCTTTCTGCATAGTAATCTTGGTCAGATAACTGTGCCGAGGCGGATCTCGACACGAACATGCAAACGAAGAAAACGAAGCAGATGTTGAGGGCTGTATTGGAAGCCATAACTGAAGGACTAATCAGATGGGAGAGAGAGAGAGAGAGAGAGAGAACGAAAAGATCTCGCAAATGTGTGTCGTGTCTTGGCTTGGGTTCCTCATGAACTTCAGCATGCGGTATTTATAGGAGAATTACAGTACTTTTGGACATTAATTTAAATATTTTCAAATTGGTTTTGGAGGTCGACGCATGCTGTGTGGAAAAAGAAAACGAGTGAAATTAAAAAAAATTAATAATTAGGGAAAGAACATATCTAAGCAAAGAACGTCCTTGAGATTGTGGGAGCCGGAGCCGGTGATTAAATAAAGCTTGATTAAAATAGGTTAGTGTCGGGCTGTCATATGTGAAATTCGCCAGAATAGTTGACCAGTCAAATTGCCAAAGCAACGAGGAAGCTGCCGCTGATCATTAATTAGAATGAGGCATGAACAATTATGTAATATTTCCACCCATTGTGAAAATAGTCCATTTACCCATGGCTTTAGTCGAATATTTTATATTTTACCAAAACTTAGGTATAAAATTGGTGAAAGGTTGGCTTTTAATTTAGTAAATCTAAATCATAAAGTCAACAGTTTAATTTATCTTTTTTCATTCATTTTGTATGGACGCAATCAAGGTACGAGATAATTAAATGTTCCAATGCTAGTTTAGGAATGCCAAGCACAAGATCTTTTCTTCAGAGTTTTTTGCTTGATTAAGTGATGAAGTTGCATACAATTCCCCTAAGATGTAAAATCACCTTAATTTAAAGCAATACCTAGGTTCCCCATTAAACTCCTTGTCATTTTTGCCTTTTGTGACACTTGGGTCATAATAAGGAAATCCAACACAACACGTTTTGGTTGGTAAATTGAGAAATTAAGCACATTTCCACTAGTATCAGTGGAAATGTCCGGGGAATGAATATTAAGGTTGTACAAAATGGAAAAGAAGACCACCTTGTAACAGCACTGTTGTGCCGAACGTCTTGACTTAGCTTTAGACTAATTTTCATATAATTAAGTTCTCCAGAGATCTTAACTATTGAAAAGTTTAGATAATTAATTACAAAACCACCTATCTCGGATCGCTGGGCATTATTCTTTTATTCTATTGGTTGACGTTGTAAATCCTGTCATAGCATTTACTAGAAAAAAATTCTACAGCAAGTATCGATTTGGGGTACTAATTCATGTGAAAGACTGCAAGAGAGTATTTAAACAAGTGGGACAAATCAACGTCGAGCAAGATTCCTTCGTATACCGAGAGTTCATATTAATTGGAGATTTTTCTCTTCCTTTTGCTCACATACCAAACGGAAAATCCTCAAGTTAGATCATAAATTCTAATTCACATGAGTCAAAAGTGCGAGATGAAAGTCTCATGCACGGTTTTGAATGAGAGAAAGAAGTGAGGAATCCATTTTTCGACTCTGACTCTCCCGTTCCATGCTTGATCACGCGAGAGATCATTACTCTTTTGACTTGATCTAGTTGGCATCTCTTAACTTTGTCCATAGCTGACCGGCACCCACTTACTTTGCTTGTGCACTTGTAGCATGGATTCGGAAGCAGAAACGCTCAGATGTAACATGAGCAATGCAGATTAATATGTAGGGATAGATATTACCTCGCTTGTTTCTAACTCCCTATGAACCGTTTTAAGGTATCATTTCTAATACATCTGGTGGGCAGGGCTTGCATCCTGAACTAGGTGAATCTATGAAATCAATTCGGGGTCACAGCAATACCTTGACCAACTCCAAGACCAATAGAAGCAAGACCAACATCTAGCTACTTATTTTTGTAGGAGCTATAAACGTCTTAATTCTATTAGCTGTGATTTTCATGAATGGGTGTAGGGTTAAGTCCTCCAACGAGCACAACCCTCTCTCTTTGCCTTTTTTAAGAGGGAAAGTTTTAGTTCTTCCCTAGGCAAAGGGGGTATATCATATAGTTTATTACTAAATGAAAATCGATTAATATTCTTTTAGCATTCCAAAGAAGTAATTGATCAAGCAAATGAGTGATTATTGCCACCAGTTTACTTGTTGGGATGAAGTCTCGCACGAATTACACCCATCCCTGGGACAAGCTTATGCCCCTAGACATTGAGCACCTGCCCTGACACCTCATCGGCTTCTTCAATAACAGCAATTGCATATCGCCGCGAGCCGAGAAGAGTACCCCCACGGTCAAGGGAGATTTTTCTTTCCTTATCTGCACGTGCACTGCGTCAAATAAAGAATAGCCATAGGAGGAAGTTGCCTGCTCTGCCTATCCTCCTAGATACGAACCGTCTACTACAGTATTTATAGACAAAAGTATTCGGTTATTGGGGAAAAATCAATATACTTTTCATGTTGAATCAGGATCATTTTCGAGACTCAAGCCTAAGAATATTGAAGTCATAGGTTTGGAACCTTCAGCCGAGTCTAATGACTGAGTGAGAAATCTTGGCGATCTTCTCTTTTTAATGATCGGCTGCTCGTATTGGAACTTGAATTGATTTGGCAATTTCCTTTAGTTGTTGCATTCTTTTCATTATTGACAACAAACTCAAGTTGCTTGAGCATCAAATCTAGTTTGAGCCTCATACTTGATTTGAACAATTCATGAGCCTAAATGGTGTGTATATTCTTTTAAATTTGTATATTTTTTGCATTCTGAAACAGTGAAATGACTTCATATTTTCATTGTATTTTGAAAGTTGGAACTCCAACTTGAGCTGAAACTAAAACTTTGATTGTAGAAATCTCTTAAACTGAGATTTTTATTGTATGTAAAGGCGTATGTTAAGTACTTTTACACTCTCTTTATGCAAATGCCAGTGCAAATAAGTAGTCTGAAAATATTTAAACTCGAAATTATCTGTTGTTTCAGTACCGCATAAAATTTTTAAAATCATTACCAACTATTCTCAATTTTAAACTACTAGATGATAGTATTGTTTAATACTCACATACGATAACGATTAACCATATGGGTAAAATTGCATGAAATGAGTACGTTAACTCAAAAGTCAAAAGCAAGATAGAATACAATTGATTCATCTATCACATAATTAAGAGATTTTTCCTATATATGAACCTAGCACAACCTACTTCAATGCATGTGCTCCTGTTATTTATGTTTTCTACGAGGCGTGTTGGCTTTAGTTTTCATGTGAAGCAATACCCACAAGGGCAAGGACTGTGCACCTCACACATATATCGAGTCTCAATATTAGAAAAAGGAGACAAATAGCCTAGCCGTCTTTAGATTTTCGCACTTAAGCTTTCCCGTCATCAATCAGGGTCGAGATGATTTAACACTTGCAAATACATATCGTAATTTGTCATAATGCACAATCACTTCATCGATTAGCGATTGATTTTATTTCATTATTGTTGCAAACATAATCGGTACATGATATGCTTTTTTCACATAAATGATTAATTTATAGCAACCGGGTGTAACCAAAACAAAACGTGCTCGGTCGGTGTATGGTCCACTGCACTTGATGGTCTGCGACGGCCAAGTTAATCAAGGGCGGCTCTTCTATAAAGCTTTTGAATCGCATTCATGCCAATCACGTAAACCAAAGCTGTCTTATGTCCCTTCCAACGTCCGATGCACCCAAAAGAAAAGAAGAGGTCAACATCGGCAAACCATGGACTTGTTAGGCAACATCATCTGAGACATTGCTCAACTGGGCAATTCCCGATTGACTTCCATAACATTTTTTTTTCCCGTAAAAAAGAAACACATTAAAGAATCATAAAATTGAAAAAAAAAAAACATAAGCACAAAAAGCAAAGCTAATTAGAAAACTTCTTGGTACAATAGCCGAGGATAGACTTATGTGGGGATCTTGAGCATGAAGTGGTCGGCCATGTGTACGAGGTATCTATCATAAGAGAGGTATAATGTAAAGTGTGATCATCTAGGTTCTATGATTGATTTTGAATGTGTCCCAGTTCGTCGACAATTAAAGAGTCAACTCTTTTGCGAGACCTACTTCCTATCAAACCTCCATTTGTGGGCATTGGATTCATGCACACTCAGCTCTTGAAAATAAAACAACAAGTGTTCAATCCAAGAATTCTATGTTCTTTACCAATAAGGCGGGTTAAGTGCATATCTATCTATTTGAAAGTTTAAATGTGCAATGTTTGTATTTCATTTTCCGATACGAGCACGAGAGATGTATGGATAATCTTACTCGGGACTTACTATAAATTCAACAGTAGGTTGTTTTCTTTTCCCGAAAATGATAGTTTAAGGTCGAACTAACCATCGCTAATTTTAAAAAGCTTGAACTGCTAAAGAATAAAATATCTCAACAAACGGAACCCTCACATTATAATGCCATGTCCGAATAAAGTATTGATCGTGAGAATAATATCTACAAAATCAAGATTAAATAGGTTGTATATGAAGCTCCGTCTTATCGAAGACAAAAATTATCATCTAAAACATAAAATAAAATATGATTTTCCTCATTATCTCCACATTAAGGTGATTACATTCACTACAAAAAAACTGATTTTTTCCGACGAAATTTCCAAAGAAAAATTTGAAAAAATTCATTGGAAAACGAATTTCCAACGAATTTTTCAACGAAAAAAAATACGTTGGTAATAGGTCGTTGGAAATTTTTCCAACGAAAAATTTCAATTTTCGTTGGAAATTTGCGACGAATTTTATTTCGTTGGAAAACTCGTGGCTAAATTCGTTGGAAAAATTACAAAAAAAAAATTTTGGTCAAAAAATCGTGGAAATTTTTTTTCCAACGAAAAATTTTTCGTTGGAAAATTTTTCGTTGGAAAAATTACAAATTTTTTTTTGTTAGAAAAATTGTGGAAATCTTTTTTCCAACGAAATTTTTTTTTCAAAATTTTTTTTTTCAAAATTTTTTTTTTCGAATTTTTTTTTTTCGGAAATTTTATTTCGAAAAATCGCCCTCGCCGTCGGCGAGGGCCAGCCTCGTCGCCGGCGAGGGCTGAGCTCGCCCAGATCTAGGCGAGCTCGAGCTCGCCGGCGATGGCGAGCTCCGCCCTCGCCATGGCCGGCGAGGGCCAGCCTCGTCGCCGGCGAGGGCCGAGCTCGCCCAGATCTGGGCGAGCTCGAGCTCGTCGCCGGCGAGGGCCGAGCTCGCCCAGATCTGGGCGAGCTCCAGCTCGTCGCCGGCGAGGCCCAGCCTCGTCCCGGGCGTGCTCCTCGTCGACCTGCACCACCCTAGACCCCGCAACCCCCTTGCAATACAGCAGCCTCGTGTCGAAATTCACGTCGAACCCCCGGCCCAGCGCCTGCACCGTGTTCGCTCATCCCCCGGTAAACCCACCTCGACCCCTCTCCCCGATTCCACCCCCAATCGGAAACCCTAGGAGACCCTCCTCGAGCCCCCCACCCTTCCTCCACAGTGACGAGGGGCTCGCGCGCTAGGCGGAGTCCAGCTGGAGCTCGCGAGGCGGGCTTGCATCGCGACGAGCTCCTCCAGATCTCGAACGGCAGCCCATCGATGGAAGAAGATGAGCTGCGAACCTGCCTGCGATCTCTCTCTCTAGAATGCGGGAGCTTTGTCTCTCATCCATGGCCGGCGAGGCCCAGCCGGAGCCGGAGCCGAAGGAGGAGGGGGGGCGGCGAGGGAGGAGGCGGAGGGGGAGGCGGCAAGGAAGGAGGCGGAGGGGGAGGCAGAGGGAGAAGGTGAAGACGAGGAGAGAGAGAGAGACTCTGTGAGAGAGAGAGAGAGAGAGAGAGAGAGAGAGAAAATGTGGAAATTGAGAGAATGGGCGCGAAAATGTTGAATAAGAAAGAAGTAGGGTTTTCGTTGCAAAATTCGTGGGAAATTTCCCACGAATTTTGCAATGAAAATTGTACACATTAAAATAATTGCTCAGAAAATTGAAATTTGTTGAAAAATTCGTTGGAAATTTCCAACGAATTTTTTTTCGTTGGAATCGTTGGAAATTTCCAACGAATTTCAATTTTCCGGGCCATTATTTAGTGTGTACAATTTTCGTTGGAAATCTCGTTGGAAATTTCCAACGAAAAAAATTCGTTGGAAATTTCCAACGAATTTTCCAACGAAAATTGTACACACTAAATAATGGCCCGGAAAATTGAAATTCGTTGGAAATTTCCAACAAATTTTCCAACGAATATAAAAAAATCCGAAAACTACCGTTTTTTTTTTTGAATTCGTTGGAAATTTCCAACGAAAAAAATTTCATTGGAAATTTCCAATGAATTTTCCAACGAAAATTTTACACACTAAAATAATTGCCGAGAAATTAAAATTCGTTGGAAAATTCGTTGGAAATTTCCAACGAATTTTCCAACGAAAATTGTACACATTAAATAATGGCCCGGAAAATTGAAATTCGTTGAAAAATTCGTTGGAAAATTCGTTGGAAATTTCCAACGAATTTTCTAATGAATATAAAAAAATCCGAAAACTACTGGTTTTTTTTTGAATTCGTTGGAAATCTCGTTGGAAATTTCCAACGAAAAAAAATTCGTTGGAAATTTCCAACGAATTTTCCAACGAAAATTGTACACACTTTAATGGCCCGGAAAATTGAAATTCGTTGGAAAATTCGTTGGAAATTTCCAAATAATATAAAAAATACCGAATAAAACAATTTTTTTAAATCGTTGCAAAATTCGTTGGAAAACTCCAACGAAAAAAAATTCGTTGGAAATTTCCAACGAATTTGCCAACGAAAATTCTACACTATGAAAAAATTGCCGGAAAATTAAAATTTTGTTGGAAATTTCCAACAAATTTTCCAAAGAATATAAAAAATACCGAATAAAATCAATTTTTTTAAATCGTTGCAAAATTCGTTGGAAATTTCCAACGAATTTTCCAACGAAAATTGTACACTATGAAAAAATTGCCGGAAAATTGAAATTTCGTTGGAAATTTCGTTGGAAATTTCCAACGAATTTTCCAACGAATATAAAAAATGCCGAATAAAATCAATTTTTTTAAATCGTTGGAAAATTCGTTGGAAATTTCCAACGAATTTTGCGATGAATATTTTTCGTTGGAAATTTCCAACGAATTTTGCGACAAAAAATTTTTCGTTAGAAATTTCCAACGAATTTTGCGATTCGTTGGAAAATTTGTCGCAAATTTGTGACTAAAATTTTTCGTTGGAAAATTTTCGTGGCAAAAATCTGTTTTTTTTGTAGTGATTGGCCAATAAAGGGTAATGATGTCGACATTGATTTAGTATGAATACTTAATAGAAAACTCACTGTTGAGTCATAAGGGTATGTATTTAAATTGGCTTTACAAATTTAAAAAAAAAGGAGAGAGAGAGAGAGAGAGAGAGAGAGAGAGAGAGAGAGAGAGAGAGAGAGAGAGAGAGAGAGAGAGAGAGAGAGAGAGGAGCTAACTAATCCATTATGGGCTATAATTCACCTAATCCCACAAGGCTATTCTCTCTATATCGAGGTCAAGACTTGATCAACAAACCAAGTTGCCCAAATTATGATTTGAACGATCTTTATTTTTTCTAAAAATTGCAAAAAAAAAACTATAAATAACGGTCCAATAATCAAGGGTCAACATTCTCGGAAAGAACCAAATTGGATAAATTATTCGGTTTCTTAGACAGACACGTTGCTTCTCGATGAGTTGTCTGAAGCTTCTTTCTTTATGTTCTATTTTTTTTGCAATTTGTTTAAAAATAAAGCGTCCCGGAGACAGAATATAGCTATCATGAATTCGTTCTTAGAAAGCGGACTCTTGCAAGGTTGACCTCTTTTTGTGGTAACTTTGCATGTGTTTAATCAAAAGGCAGACAAATTATCTCTCTCTCTCTCTCTCTCTCTCTCTCTCTCTCTCTCTCTCTCTCTCTCTCTCTCTCTCTTCATGTGCGTAATTTGATATTCTACTGAGCCAGCTGATTAATTAAAAGAAGCAAAGGCAGTTTAAGTGACTTTCCAAACGTGGGTTAGGGTTTTTCTGGCTCTTCTGAGTTCCTACATCAGCTTTTCTTGTATATTTGCTGGTAAGAGTTGGGCAAAGAAGTTGTCGGTGCTCACCTTTTCTCTTTATTCATTTCTTTTTGTTATTCTCTGGGCCTTCTCGTGTCTCTAAAGAAGATGGATAAGCACGTGTGGAGTTGGCAAGATAATCAACTCAAACCAGTCTACTTAATAGAGTGATCCGACTTTAGTCCTGACATGTATAAGAATGTTTTGAAAAACACTACTCAAATGTCATTTCCGCTCATTCTGAAAAGTAGTACATATATAGTTTAATTGGATGAGCTGCTGATAGGCAACTTGGGCTCGTCAAATGTCAGAGGAGTCAAAGACTCTCAAATCTTGGTGGCGGTCTCTCCCAACTAATTACATACGATAAAATTGGACTTTGGCATGAGAAGGAGAGCTTGAATGACGGACAGAGAAGAGGGCCACAAAGGGATGTGAAGTGAAGGACATAATACTTGAAGTTAGGAAAACAAGAAATGGCTTGGTAAAATTGGTGCTTTAGATGGCGTATCAAGGATGTCTAAGAAACGCTAATAAGGAGTTAACCAAGTGGGCTAAGATTCAACATCCAATTATGCCTCGGATACTGAACAATAACATGACTTTCCTCGAAAGCCATCTTTGGGGACTTGGGATTTGTAATTATGCCTTTCAATAACGAGCTTGGATTGGGTACGTAAAAAGGCCTAGAAAGCCGCTTATTCTCGTCACTAAAGTGCTCTTTGAAACAATTATCGGCTTAGATGACACAACAAGAATTCGTACGTGTCCAATCTTATTAGTCCAAAACAGAGAAAGCACTTTTAGGACTGGCTCAAGACTACCCATATGGAGCGAAATACATTGTCCAGGCCCGCTTGAATAATCGACGCACATGCTTGTCAGGCCGCCTGGGGCAAGATCACCTCTACTTCTAATTACTCGATGACCACGAGATTAGTTTGATACTCTAAAGCAGCTTATAAATTAAAACGCCATAAACAACTAACATTCATATTCAACCGTAAGCATAATCATTGTTTATTTCCCATCAAGTGTGTCATTATCTTTCCTCATAAATTATCAATTTGAACCGGGTAAGATCCGGCGAGAAAGTAAAAGATGAGCGCTCGAACGCAGCCGATGTATGCATGCACGCCGAGCTTTTTGGCTTAGTCCCCACACGCTTGCTTTTGCTTGCTGATTCGCTTAATATATAATAAAAGCTACATCATCTTGAACAATTCTTGATTCTTTTATGTTTTTATCATATGAATTGTTTACGAAGTCTGTCGGAATTGGTCATTGTTTATAATGATTTTGCATGCTCTAGAAATGTGCTAGTGGATGCACGTGAATGGAATCGGACGCGTAAAGAGGATTTGAAACCACGAAAAATTAATGGTAATCATGACTTTTTGGAGCAGCCGCGATTTGTTTAATGAGATGTTTAATCAGTGATCGATTAGCGTGCCAAAGGGCCTTTACTAGAAAATAGTCGTCGCGATGAAATTCATGCGAAATAAAAGGTAAATGATTTTTTTTTATTTTAGGCAATGTGAATAGAATGAATGAGGAGAAAACTCGGTGTAAAATACTTTATTAAGTATAAATAAAATCGACAACCACCGCAAAAATATACAGTTGTCCTGTGAAGTCAACGTGTAGAAAACTCAACGTATGAGAAATCATTCATTTGACCCCCCCCCCCCAAAAAAAAAAGAAATTAATCGTGAAATGCTAAAAGAAAGCCTCAATCAAAGTGGCCTCTTTTCGGGTTCACGATGTGGTCTCTATTGAGGTCGGCCTTGGCCTCGTTTGAGCAAAATTCGTTTCTTCATTTGACCTGGCAAAAAGAGCTTGGTCAAAACTTTGTTAAAGACGTATGGCGTGCCAAATACCATGGTCAAAAAAATAATGGAAGGGAAGATTGAAACACACTGCCGGTACGAAAGAAAACATCACGCTGACCATCTTATCCACCATTGATTTGAGGATTTCAACTACTCAATCTTTCACTAACCATCGAATCAATGGTGGATTAGGCCGTTGAAGAAAAATTTTCTCACACGGGCAATGTAGACTATACAAATTCTTGATTACGCCCCTCATCTTGTACAAGTTTATAGCTAAAATTAAATAACGGCATAAATTACGTTTAACTATAACGGATAATCCCAAAGGTGCACGCAACTTGATTTGATCAACGGGCTTTCATTAAGTAGCACTTATGATCATGGAATCCCTCACAAGATATTCCATTTTTACTCCCTAAACTGAGAGAAATTCAACCTAATGTCTTTGACCCTCCTCGGTGTTTAATAAAAAGAAATTGAACATAGGCGTGAATACTCAAGTTCTCCTCTATATTTGGCGTAAAATGAGAATCCAATGACAAAGTGAAAAGGGGTATTTACAGAAGAAGTTGCCTCCCTCCGATCAAAAGACAAATTGAAAAAGAATAAATGAGAGGTAGCATCCCTCTATATGCCTCTCTTATAAAGCATAAAAAGAGCTGCAAAACTCTCTCTCTCTCTCTCTCTCTCTCTCTCCCCAAAGGTAAAAACCCTACTATACACATGCCTCTCTCAAAAAGGATGAGAAGAGAGCTAGAAAAGGTGGGGAATTGTACTCCCCCCCCCCCCTACTGTAGCTACCCTGAACTTGAGCATTTCAAGCGATGTGAAGCATAGAGTTGCGCTGAAAATGAACTAATTTTCTCGGAAATCATCAACTAGGGATGGCAATGCACATCTGAAATTAGAAGGAGAAACTCTCTACAAATTTTCATCTACATGTGATGGTCTAGCACAAGAGAAATGGAAGCAGAGATACAATGCTAGAAAACTACGGGAAAGAGGAGGGTTGATAAGCTAAGCAAGAAGAGTGTTGATAGACATCAGTCGTCCTGGCTCACTCATTGCTTTCACTCCAGCTCCTAATAGCTTCCAAAACTGCTTGCTTCACCACCTTAGCATCCATGCCGTCACCATGATCCTAGGAGAAAAAAGATTTCTCCATTTAATCGCAAGATATAGTTCTACATATACGTGTGTGTGAGAGCATAATAGATATAAGGCGAATTGAATCGAACCAAGCTATCCATATCAAGAACAAGAAACTTATATTGATGAAGCCTTGAAGTTCTTCTTTGTAACTTTCTCGATATCTACACTACACGAATCTAAACCAATTTTCATACATACGACAATCGTTGGCATTTCCAGCAGAAAATTATCACAAGGATGACCAAGCTCTTTTCTAGGAGATATTTTAAAGTTTCAAGGTCCACACATTGTGTTAGTTCAATTTGCATATATGCTTTTGTTCTCGAAATGTTATGCACCAATTTCTCCTGATTGGAAGGGAGAAAAGAAAGAAAGACATTATTGCACCAGGTGCTGCTTTATACCAACCATCGAGATAAAACTCATTTACATGGATCAACGGCGATTGAGATTGATTGAGACATCAAAGGAAGCACCTAGCAAGATACGAAAGTCTTAAACATACATAAATATTCATTACTTCTATTCCAGGTGCATCCACGATTAAGAAGCTTTAATATCATTCGCATACTTTCCACGAGCGACGCTAGCACACCGTCATATCTACATATAAACTGGAGATGCACCTACAACTGCCTGTGAAAAGTGATTTATCTGCTGACGGGGATCAAATCGATTAGTACAAACGATTGCCCAAGCCCTATTTCGAGAAGAAATGAGAGTGAGGGGTTAGAAGAGAGGAGAAAGAGTTACTTCTCCTCCTACAGCTTCGAGATGGAAGTTGTCGGAACATGAAACCCTAGCATCGAGAACGTTGAGCCCGAGCTCCTCAAAAGCTTCCAGTATGGAAACCAGCAAACCCGGACAGTTCCTTTCCGAGTACACGTTGATGCGGAACCCTCTATCTAAGGTATCGACTGTCACCTCCTGAAAGATGGAAGATTTATATAAGACAAACCCAATAGTAATGAAGATCAATAAAAAATCACGAGCAAAAATGTCATTTCAGCTAATTTCTATAGTAAGAGATCATACTCCTTTCTTTCAAACTCGGAAAAAAGCAAATGGCTCGGCGGAACCGTGCTAGACTTTGCTTCCGCTCGGATTGTCCCTCATCTATATCTAACTATTTATACCCAGTTTTTCCCTATCCGGACTGAAAATAAGAAAAAAAAAACACGAGCAACTCGGGTCTCTGCTTTGCATGACTTATCCCAATACAACTCCTATTCAAGATCATGCATATCCCTTCTTCGAAAGTTAATTTCACAGATTTTATTGAATGATGCAAGAATAAATTGTCCCTGTCCTTCAATATCTTCATTGTAATAGGTATTAATCTCATAGACAATTTACCGCAAGACAAGACTACTAAAACTTTGGATAATCTTTCACACGTCCCTTGAAAGAGGAAATTATATTCATCTAGTGGGGTGGAGATGATCTTGTTTATTACTTGAGACACGGGAAGGAAAAACGTTGATTTGAAATGATTCAATTCGCATATCTTGAACTAAATAACCTCTTAAGAATCAAATTAATAAACCCTTATGCATGGCTCATGTGCATGATCTCAAGAAAGCTCGTGAGGTTAGGGTGAGTTCTAATTTAGTTGCATAAAGCAGAATTCTTTATCCAGAAAAAGAAAAGAAAGCTGTATTCTCATGCAAGTCCGTGAACGTACCATAGGTAACCGATTCGGTGAAGTCTGAGAGGTTCCGGTTCCTTGGTTGAGTCTCTCCACTTTCTCTTTCAGCTTGGAGATGTATTTGGTTGCATCCACTATGATGGAGGTCTTATTCACCTGCACATCAGAACGAAGATACACAATTATGGAGTCACTACCCGACGTAGCTCACACGTAAGAACCGTATTGAATCCGCTGTTTGTTTAGCCAAAGAAACTTAGGAAGGACTTGGATTTGATCTTCACTTTGATTAATTCTGAGAGCATATTATATGATTAAGCTGATGATCAGTATCGGATTATAATCAGATTATGAGGAGGGGGACTATTATTGTTAACTTTACCGCGGTGGAGTTGGTAGCAGCGCGAAGCTGCTGCAACTTCTGATAGAGAGCTGCTCTCTTTCTCTCCCTCGAAGACATGGTGATGCTGCTGCTTAATCTTCTTCTTTCTTGACTTGCTTTCTCACTCTATCTCTTGTTCTATTATTACTAATCTCTCTCTTGCTGTGGGGGGCCTATAAATAGGAAGGTTGGTGAGCTTGCAAAATCCATTAAAACTTCTGTTGTTATTATTTTATTTCCTTTTATGGGGAAATTGCCGGACATGTCCTTAACTTATTATACGGATGCCGATTCAGTCCTAAACTTACCAATTTTGCCAATTTAGTCATAAATCTTTGTGCGAATTCCAATATAGTTCTTTCAGCCAATTCTCACAGTAAATGATAACATGATAGTCTGCCATGTAGGATGGCCAATGATGACTGTACTGCCACGTCAGCGATTTCTAACGAAAATGGACCGAGAGAATTACATTGGAATTTCATGCAAAAAGTTTGGACTAAATAGGCTAAATTGAAAAGTTTATAGTTGAATTAACATATGTACAATTGGTTTATGATTGATTGGGTAATTTTTCCCATTATAAAGATCTTTGCACGATTTTATAAACCATGTGAACCAATAGCATTTTAACCATTAATTATGTGGGTCTCATCGTAAGGCTGGCATGATCAAAATTGGTTTGATCTACACGTTATGATAACATCTTTTTGTACTAATGTGTTATGAACCTATAAAAACTTAGAAATGAAGATAAAATAATGATGTATTATGAAACTCCACGTTAGGGTGTATAAACCCCGGATCAAAGAGCAGAATTTTATTGTTATGTGTCCAAAAGTATAATTTCTTTCGTACCGATAAATCTTAATAAGTGTTGCCCAGTATAAAAAAAACTATCAATTAAAAAATCAGTGTTTTTTTAAAGTAACATATTGATAACTTACCAATACTTTTATGAAATTATTAACTTTTTTATTCTTTGCAAATTACTAATTTCTATATAAACTTACCAGCTTTTATTTGCATAACTTATTAATGCTTTAAATTTGCTGACCCATATTTGAAATTATCAACTTAAACTAGAGTGAATTACAAACTTTTGTTAGACTAAATTACCAACTCTTTTAATTACCAGCTTTCAATTTTTAAATTGATTTACATACTTCTATTTGTTCACTAAAATGATATGTTGAAGTAAATCAAGTTATCCACTGATATGCCAAATAGTTCCAAAAACAAACTATGCCAAGCAAATTTGAAAGAATAATAATGTTCTCTTCATAGTCTATTTCAATCCGTTTACGTGCCTCTTTACATAATTATTTAGATTTTAATTTTTACACATATTAATATTTTATAGATCGATTCATTATGATGAGCGGAAAGCAGAAAATTATTGGAGAATCTACTTTAGTGACCTAAACCATACTAGCACTCACAAGCCTAATTAGGCAAAATCATTTTAGGGAAAATGACACAAATGGTCCTTGAACTTTAAATGTACATATATAACATCTTTTCACTTGACAGAATATATACTTGTTCAGATGAAGTTACTTTGATATATATACATGCATATTGAGCTACGTATAGAGTTCATGGAAGAGAATGAGTACGTACCGTAGTAACTTAAAGATATTTGACCAATCAATTGAATGTTAATATTGTAAATTGGTCAAATTAATCCTAAGATGCACATATTAAGTCAAAATCGACGATGCTATTACAAGTCCATTTTCATGAGTGGGGATTACATGGTGATGGATGTAAGTTTTAAAAGTTAGAACGCTTATTGATGCCACTTTTTCCTCATGAGAATAAACTGAAATTTGATATACCTCCTAAATTAAGAGAATCACAATAGTACATATGTATCGAAAACTACATATTATTTTGGTGCATACCCATTATACTTTCTACAACCTTTTCGTATTAAACCCCTTCTGTTACATGATATGCTGCAACTTAATTATATCATTATTTCAAATCACTAGCTTCCATACCTGAGGACCCCTGTTACTATGTTCACAACCATATATTCGTGGTATATGTGCATAGGTATTGACAATCAAAACATTTTATTTTGGGTATAGTCATGGTGGCTACATATATAGATAAATTTCGTTGACAAGTGTCCCATGAGCACTAGCTAAACAAATAAATAAAGAAATAATGCAGTTTTTTGGTACAATGCTTTACCCATATTATGTGTAATCGGTGCTCTAAAAACCAAAAGGTTCCTTCTTAAGTATGCTAATTGTTAAATGTCTCTAAGACACGCATTAACAAATTAGGCGTCGCTCATATCATTTGATGGTTTTAGTATTTAGGCGTAATATCGACACATTGCTTACGTAATACGTTGGAGGACTGCACCGTTTTATTTTGTAATCAAAATTGGTGTTAAACGTGAAAAAGAAAAGCAGGTACATATAGTAATCGTATAGTATTATATTATCTTGACAGTTTTTTTTTGTTGTATTTTCAAACATTTTGTTAGAATATTTGCGTGTCTCTGTGGACAACGATGTATTTTCAGTCGTGACCTTGACCAAATATAGATAACGCAAAGGTTACTTATCTCTCAAGAGGAGCTAAGTGACCGCCAAAAGCCTTTATAATGTCATGATCTATATAATTGGCTTATAGTATAATTAATGGAAAAGGACTTCGATGTAGGACCCTCTTCACCCCTCGTTCACATTGCAAATTAAGAAGGCTTTGAGAATAATGACATATGCAAGAAGACTAGTAAGACGATGATGGGGATGAAACTCTACAGGTAAAAATCAGCAAATAGATGTATACAGTTTACGGGAGGAATCAAACACTAGTTAGCTTCTTGGCTCCGATACTTTCTTGCAATGATTATCTGAGGACTTCCTCGTTCACCCATTATTAACTTTGACTGTCTTTTGACATATGATTCAAGGTGAGTTGTCTGCAGAGTCCGCATACACGGGCGTTCTTGTTTTCACCTTGGCGGGTTCTTGGTAGCGCCAGTAGATGGGGGCCGTGTGTCTCCATGCCTCGATCCCATCCTTGGTCGCCAACGAGAGCACTGTTGAAGGAGCGTCATGTCGATGTACTTTTTACTCCGATTATTGCAAGTATGCCACTCGAAACCCTAAGCCTCAATCTCTCCTCTGTCTACATAGTCAACAAGCCACCACAACGGAGACGGACATGGTTGATGGCTGCTCCTTTAGCTAGCTAGAGCCATTGCCGCCACCGCCGCCACCGCCGCCGCTCCAACCAATGCCGCCACCATCTCTCTGTCTCTCTCTCTCACCCCACCGCAACCAAAAAGTCCTTGAGCATGGAAAGTTTGCTAGTTTGCTTGAGCTTGCCAGCAACTTTTTTCAGTCTTGCCCAATTGATGTTTTCTTTCCTTTGTTTCTATGCATCATTATTACTAATTGTACCCATATCTAATGACATGGGCATATGCCAAATGGGTTGCCACATCATTCAGTAAAAAAATTCTTAATCACCTCTTAGGTAACATTAGTCAGCGGTTGTAATCATATCTCGGCCGTGCCTGCGCTTGCACAATTTCAAATGTGGGAAGGTGACAATATTGCTGAGACAGGTCTGCTGGTGATTGTCTCTGATGTGGGGAGAGACAGAGGGAGAGAGAGAGAATAATCCCGTGAGAAAGTGTCAATGGAAAGGCAAAACACAAACCGAGGAACCATTTTTGGAGGCTTCTCTTTCTCTGGCATCGATGTGTCTCTTCCTCACCTCCTAATAGCCCTACCTCTCACGAGCATATTATTCCCTCTCAAAACGCGTCATACCCACATACACACACACGGCCACAAGAGGGATAAAGAGCGACAAGGGCAAGCCAACGCACCCTACGAGTGAAACGAAACTGGATTCGGCTTAACGTCACTTCGGTGGACCATGCGATTCTCAGTATCACGTTAAGTTCATCCCTCGGTAGCTCGCACGTCGTTTCGTTCCCACAGATTCGAAAGCCAAGCTTGCGCTTAATTCATTTTCCACTTGCTTGTGCACTACTTCAGCTCCGTACAGGTGAAGTCGCGCGTTCACAATCAACCGTATCGGATTTGAACGCAAGACATCCCTTTGATCCTAACCATCTACTTAAGTTTCGGCATATAAATGAGCTTTACAAGAATGTGGTGTTTGGCTCATTCCAGCCATTGATTACCTCAAATTGAGACTGCTTCTGATGTGGTGTGTTGTCGTTGATGAGAGAGAAGGGAATGGACCGAAAGACGGCAAGATTTAGAACAAAGGGCATATGACTTTGGTGCTCATACTTACCACATCTCAAACACACTTCTCCATCGATCCACAGGACCATATCTGATCTTTGACCTATGCTAAAAACATCACTCGTGAAATCACGCAACTCCAAGAGATCAAGCGAGTTTTTAGACGGTTGAAATTTCGCGTCTCGAAGATATGCAAGGGATTCTCTAATTTAGTTCTGTCGTCATTCCCGTGAGTCGAGGTCAATGGACTCTCCCCGTCCCCCCCCCCCACCCCCCTCCGCCCCTTGACTAAAAACTTAACCAAGTGCACTCATTCCGGAATGCGCGATACATGAACGTGAAGCCTGGTGCCGCTATCAATTTGCACTTGATATTTTCAAGAATAGAAAAGAACAAAAACAAAAGAACAGGAAACACCCGCGTCACGAACCCACATATTCACGAGCGTTGCCTTAATCATTGCAAGAAACCAATTCTCCATAGGTACGATACAACGTACATACAAAGTCTTCCATCCTCGCTCTCTCGCGTTTCTTTCGCGTTTCATCTTCTTAGGGTTTCTGCCTCTCTCGTGCATACCGTGGTGAGTCTTTCGGTTTTGCTATATGGTGGACTTGTACATTTATCTTGGATTAATGCTAGTCATTCGTGCTCTCTCTCTCTCTCTCACTATCACCTTAATCAAGTCTATCTACATTTTTGTGGAAGAGAAACAAATTTGGATGGCTTTTTTGCCTCGCTTATTTGGAAACAAGTTCAATGATTAAATCACTACAAAAGTCCTCTCGATTTGGCTTTTTGGTTTATCGTTGTGCTCCATAGAGATTTCAAATCCCTTGTATTTGGCTACGATGAAGACAAAGCTGGAAAGCATGCCTCTTCATATATATATGCCACCTCGATTCTATCATTGACGAGAATATATATCCACATCTTTCCACCGCAAAAATAAGACCATATATTCTTTTGGCTTCCTTAGTATACTTGTCATTATCAATAGAAGATAAGGATCATTTGAAGTTAGGAGGTAAGTCCATCCGATTAAACCACCCTAAGTAAGTGGGGACTCGGGATTCTCACTCAAGGGACAATCATTCCTTAAATGTATTATATTATAAGAATCAAAGTTAGTGCAAGTGATGGTTAAAGGATATGATAATATTTGAATTATATTAACACTCAAGTTTCATTTACTCTTCATTTTTTGGTTTTCGGGAGATGGTGTGGGGGCAAGGTGCGGGTTACTGTTGAGATGCACATGTGAGTGAATTATATTTAGAAAATATCTTATATCGGAGAATTAATATGGTGTGGAGTAGTTAATATATTCTACATGAAGATGGGTTCAACTAAATATGTTGACAGGCTTGATCTCAAGTTTCCTTTTGATGATCTCTTAAAGGAAGGTATTGCACTTCTGTTACGAGCTTCTAACAAATGATATCAAAGCCCAGGGATAAAGGTGAGGTGATGTTGTTGCTGCCGTCCTCACACATAACAAAGTGAAATTCAATTTGAAATTTGTGATACCGAAGGGTAATTGTATTAAGTATTAAAATGCACATGTGAGTTATGTTAGAAAAAGTCCCTCAATAGAGAATGGGTGTGATTTTGAATAGTTAATATATAATGGTTGGTCCATGACTCGTTGGTTTAAGTTTTTAATAGAAATGAGTTCAACTAGATATGTTGACAAGTTCGAACTATGGCTTCCTCTTGGCGATCTTCATAGATCAAGGTTTCAAATTTCTGCTACGCGCTTCCAATAGTTCTCTTGTGTTTGCCTTATTCACTTGTCTCAGATGTCCTCGAAGTCTACTTAAGTCCGTTCCAAATCAAATCGACTATAATATCGAGTCACAATTAGCTAGAAGAAAAACTTTCCATTAGCTATGACCTTGACACGCATATGCTCAAATTCGTATCCACCGTGGACACGATCACAACCTCTATAGTGAAAATGTAAAATTACCATTAGTGGTATGCTCCATGATGAAAGTATCATATTCTAGATATCTTTCGTGTTCCTCTTTGCTTCATTTAATATTAGTTTACATATATATCCAGCTCTTTCTATGCTTAGTAAAAAACTGACGATTACTAGCTTCAGCTACCATTCTAACATCCAACGAGAGAGAGAGAGAGAGAGAGAGAGAGAGAGAGAGAGAGAGAGAGAGAGAGAGAGAGAGAGAGAGAGAGAGAGAGAGAATGAATCACTTTGATAGATATAGCCTCGACAAAGTTTCATCTCGGCTGTTCACATTGCACTTGGAATTTGCAAAAAAAAAACCTCACTGACCTAGATGATGCGAACCCAGCTCACCGTCAGACAGCTACATAGTATACTAAGTTATAAGCACTCGTAGAATAAGACAATTGCAAATTACGCTCTCAAGACACGGCCCCAACATTCTCATGAGTGCTCCATAACTTTTTTTTAATCGTCTGCAGAGATCTGGTCGGACATCGACTTCTTTCTGACGGTCCTGGTCTTACGTTGTAGCAGTGACCATGATTTGAATTCACCCACAACCGAACAGACACCGCAAAACAAAGTAGCAAACTTTGATTTACTCGTACCCTTTTGAGAAACCCTTTGTGTGTTCCGAGTCTGGCGGCTATTTGTGAGATCAGACTCAATACTTTTTTGGGTATTCGATGCAATGCATACACGTTATGCCAGGCACATCATGCAACCAAAGTTTGCACAGATCATGCATATATTATACACCTAGCTAGGTTGCCTTTCGACTTGCATGCCATTCACTTCCACTGCCGACCTAGAAGAAATTTTGACATTTGGATTAGGAGTGAACATGATCTGGGTTGAGCTAGTCCAACACCTAACCCAAAGATCAACCCACACAATGTTGATCCCCAATTTTTGGGATCGGGAACCGACTTTGTTGAGCCTAGGGCCATGGATTGGACCAACCCTATAGGTCTAGTTTGGTTCCGGGGCCAACCCAGAACCAATGATTTTTTTTTCTTTTTTTGTATTTCTTGAAAGGACAAACTTACTTTTTGAAATTATGTATCTATTGACAATGCGATTTTGAGCAAACAAACGGTAAACACCGATACAAATCAAACATAAATCTAAGTAAGGTAACAACAGAAATCTCCACTTGCCAAAAGCAACAAAACATAAAAGACAACCACGTAAAATAAAATAAACAATAAAAAGTTCAAAATACATAACATAAAACATGAATTATAGAACTTCATTTCTTGTCCATTCATAAAAGATTGCTTTAAAATTTGAACACCTGAAAACAAAACAAACAACAAATATAGTTAATAATTAACAATAGTTTTAAATTGAAATTACTATTAGTGCAATTGATAGAACATCCCACAACTTATATACATTCAATTTCAACATGTAAACTCTATTTATCGATGGTAATCTCCTCAGTAAAACAATCCACACGCACGCGCATACATATGTGGATATAAAAAAATTTGTTCATTAGATATACAAAGGAATTAATAAGTAAAAAAGAAATATAAATGACTTAGACTTACCTACTCCATACCACGAGCTGTCCTCACTCTTTCAAGCGAAACTAATTCGACGTAGCCATCGCTTTAACTAGATCAACAACCTGTAGTTGTCTCATCGTCTACAACCTTTGAATTCACCAAAGTCAAAACAGAAAATCATTAAAACGTTAAGTCTAACTTATCTTAAACATGGAGAGACATCTCCTGTCACCAATCACAACCAAGCAAAACACTTTTTTCCAACAAAGTTAAGCATGTCATCCACAATGCCTCGTAATAGATGAATCGACATAAAAATAATACAAATATGAAACAACGAAAAGAATCGGGACACACCTACAGTAGCAAAGATACAACTTATTCAGTTACTGGAGGCAGAAGCACGAAAGGATAGGGAAGAGAATCGTTTGCTGAGTTCAAATGAGTAGAGAAAAGATGAAGAGACTACCCTGAAGAGATGGAAAATGGAAGATTTTGGCAATAATCTAAGATGGAGGGAGAGAGTACGATTGAGACTCTAAAAGAGGAAAACGGCAAAAGAAGCAGAGGGGCACTTATAGTTACATACCTAGGGTTTGGACCAAAAAAAGAGACAACTAAAGGGTTAATTCGGGTTGGACCAACCCTAATGCCCCAAGACTAGGGGATCAACCTGCACAGTACAGGTTCAAGTGGCCCCAGGAACAAGAACCGACCTAGTCCCCATGGGAACCGAACTAGGACCAGCCAGGTTGAGCCGGTCTACGGTCGGTCCAAGGTTAATCTTGAACTGATGCTCACCCTCAATTTGGATCACCCTCGAATAAATAGCTCATTCTTTAGTTAGACAATCTCACATGTATATGTCGTAATTCTTCAAGGACCCTCATCGACAGATTTGCACAGTCGGTATTGGTCTCCTCGGCCGCACAAGAAAAAACCTTAGAGCTCCTTGAAACCCTAAAGTACTTCATCTCCAAAAAACACGAACCCTTCTTACTCAAGTCAAATTGTCTCAAACTGATAAGTGCTTTGCGGAATACCGATCGGTTTACTAGGGAAGTACGTGTACTTATTGCCAAATACCGTGATCTGTTATTCCAACTTTCAGACATTCATTTAGCCCGTTGCTTTAGAGAGGTCAACGTGGTTGCAAACTAAATCTACTATGTACCGAAGTTATCTCATGAAATTGGGTGTCCTCTCTCCTCAAGCCCTTTGAAATCTACTATGTACCAAAAGCCCCATTTGTGGGCCTTCTCGTCTTTCCTTAGCAAATAAATAAATTCTTTCAACCAAAAAAAAAACACTTGTCTTCGTACCACAATGTTTCATGAGGGCTTCTCTAGTCCCCCAAGAGGGGGTCGTGTTTACTTAGCCACAACCAAGTGTAATGTCTGGTAATATTTGTTCACAACACGATACGCTCAAACATTTAAAAAAAGGTTCTTAATAAGCACCTGAAGTCTATGGATTTGTGATCCGATTGCAGTCAAATCCCGAGTAACGGTTCCTCAAGCGATTGCAAAAGCATCCGAGGGCCGACCCCAGAATCGCTTTGTGAGAACAGGGTTCACTTGCATACCTGTCTGATTAGGGGACATCAAAATCAAGCATGGAAAAAAGAAGGCAAGCAATCAAGTTGCCTGAAAAGAAGGAAATACTTGGTAGCTAGTACTCACCCATCCACACGCTTGTCTGGTCTCGATCATGCAGGTCACCTTCATCCATTATTTACGTTTGAGTTTTGACTCGTTTGAACACAGTTATGTCACATGTGAGAGGAGCCTCGTTTATAGCGGTAACACTTCGACAAAAGTCGCATGCCGGACTCTTCTTCATAGCTCAAAACGGGAGCATATCATTGCTGAACTACGTGAGAGAGGACCAATGTTCCATCAATTCCGAAATAAATGGTGTCGACCCTTTTCGACACCCGATACGATGTTGAGTCGCGACATTGGCGTTCACGGGCCAAAGCTCCAGTACGAGAAACCAGACAGTGTCACCTCGATTGCGTTTACATTCTGTTCGATTCCTAAGATGCATGAAACCCTAAGAAGATGGAAATAAGGATTGACAAAGTGAGGAACATGTCGAATCCTTCGTTGTACAAGTGTCCTTGTCGCGTTACACCTCACGTGTGGAACAGCGACTAAAAGGAATTCCAATTGATTGGGAAACGAACAAATCACATGATTGCTTCGGCGTAAAGAATCCCTCTTTGCTAAACATAAAATCTGCATAAGGACACGTTCATCCGGGCCTGCTGGACAGCTCAGATCACCCTCCTTCATTACTAATTTCTTCCCCCTTTTTTTTAGATATTTTTTTCTTTGTTTACAGGTCAAGTCCAATCACAATTTAAAGGAATACCCAAATTGATCCTCGTAATAAAAAGAAAGAATAAAAAAAGGTTTGTTCCTGAAGGAAAAAAAAAAGCTTACTGTCATTAAATGCTTGTATATGGTATTTTATTATAAGATGAATTTGAACTTAATTAAGTCTTACACCGAATAAAAATTGAATTGTATGCAAAGTCGCAATATTTGGTGCCCGTTGACAACTATTTAATTTCAATCGAGTTTCGATGGTCTTTCTATCCTAGTGACACCGGCTTTCTCTTTCTGGTCCTTACCAAAACTTAGTTGCGCAAACTCTTTTATTAGTGGAAAGGGTAAGAAGAGCAAATGGCATCGGTAATCCCTCTCGGGCATTATCATAGGAGTTTCACACCGGCACGAGTACCATCAGCATGTCCAAATACTTCATGTTGGCCCATTTGGATGGAAGCCCAAGGAAGGATATGGTGCATGGGAATTTTAATACATAGCCTTAGTTGTGCAGACTCTTTTATGAGTAGAAAAGGTAGGAAGAGCAACCGGCATTGGTAATCCCTCTCGGGCGTTACCATCGCAGTTTCACGCCGGTGCAAGTACCGTCGGCATGTCCAAATCCTCCATGTTGGCCCATTGGGATGGAAGCCCGAGGACGGATACGGTGCATGAGAATTTTAATCTTTAGTTGCTTCGAAGCCCATAAACACTTGCTCCAGAAAGCCCATCAAAACAATACGAAAGTTTCCCAGATGATCCACATGATAGGACCGACTCTATGCTATATTGTTGGGAATTTCACCAAATGACAAAGAATTCGAAAAAAGATGGGAACATGAAGCCCATCAAAGCTTGGAACCAGCAAAAAATAGAGTCAAGAGAAGATTTGGATCCTTCAAATTGCACACTGGACCATACAATATACCTTTTGTAAGAGAAGCTAGAACATATGATGGGGCAGAGACTGTTAAAAGCAAGGGAAAAAGTAGATGAATGTGCAAACGAACGAGTCTTGCAAAGCAAAAGGGACAGAATGTTATACACGAGCTGGAGACATGGACCATCTGGACCATTCCATTGTGTGTGTTTGGGGCTTTGGCCCCCTCAAACCCCAAACTAAGGATTCGCACCATTTAATCAATTAAGCTTTAACATTAAGGCCATCGCCTATGTTGTTCACTTGTGGGTTTCTACAGCTTTTTAGGTGAAAACCCACATTGCATTATGATGATATTATTCACAATATTCGCGTTTTACTATGATATGAACCTCGTACGTTAGAGAATACCACAAAAGTCGAAAGACGAAATCAAAACTGAAAGGGACGATTACTTCCCACATCCCTACTGAAACGTTGCATTTTCAAGAGTCGTGAACACCCGATGTTCCTCTTGAGAGAAATTATACGTTGCATCCTTCACTATACACAAGAGCCCACTTTGTATGAAATTATGAAGGGAGAAGCATACTGAGAACCTTAAAAGAAAAGGGATAATAGCATAAAGGTTCCTGAACTTTAGCCCAATATGCAATGACGTCCCTGAACTTTAGTCCAATATACAGTACCATTCTTAAACTTTTTAATTTGTTCAATGAGGTGCTTAAACTATTGGTAAATGTTCAATATAGTGTGCAGACTATATGAAATGTTCAAAAATTTAGGGATCACATCAAACATTGGACCAAAGTTTAGGAATTATAATGAACAAATTAAAAGTTCAGAGACGATATTGCTTATTAGACCAAAAATTCACGAACCGTATTAAACAAAATAAAAATTTAAAGACCACCTTGCACATTAAATCAAAATTTAGTGATTGATGGTTCCATTTTTCGTTAGAAAATTTAAAACTCATAGCAAAATCGAAGTGCAATTTAAATCCTAAAATTTTGTATGGAATTATATGTCCAAGTGATACCGATTTTAGGAAGTACATTGGTTTTTAGTACCCCCTCGCTTCCCTCCACTCCTTCTCCTGCCCAAGCGCGGCGGTAGTCTTCCGCTCTGTTCAGCCCAACCTCGTCGCTCCCATCCGCCGCATCAACACCGAAAATCAAGAACCGTCGCTTCGATCAAACCCCCCCACGCCCCCTCCCCCAAACCCCCTCATTCATTTCTTGAATCCTTTGACGCGATGCTTTCTGTTCGTCTCCCTTTTTTTTTTTTATCGGTCCTACTCTATCTCTCACTCACGATACATATTCAGATTTGTGCCTCACTTTTTACAGGGCGCGAGCATCAAAATCAACGTCTTAAATTACGCGATTCCACCCCTACCCTGCGAAGGTGGAGATTCGAACTCTCCTCCTCCCGTGGCCACTGGGTAAACCCCCAGTGGTTCTCCCTCTTCTCACCAGCGGCATTAATTCCCAGTACACCATCCCATGTCGGCGCTCGAGCTCAGCGGGTCCCTGATCCCCTCCGTATAAGTAGACCGTCGCGGCTCCGTCGCTTGCCCTTACGCCATGCGCCGCCTAGTCCATGCCCATCCACGCCGTTCGCGGGCGGCGGAGGCGGTCTCCCGCCAAATTAGAGCTCTCCTCTTCTGCTCAATGGGGAAGATGAAGATGGGTCTCGGCGATGGCGGTGAGCGGTCTTGGCGGACAAAGGACCCGAGTTCACGCGGCGGTTCTGGGGTTCATCCTGACCCTGTGAGTAGATTCTGTTTCTTGTAAAAATTCGTCCTTTTTTTAGAATCTCTCGTAAGTTGTTCTTGAATGTGGAATTCGCTGACGTGGGTTCGATGGAAGTTTCCGTGAAAGGGTCATTCGAACTCATTTGTGATACTGCTGCTGAAGTTCCGAGGTAGAATTAGGCCGTGAACTTGCGGTGCATTGTCCTGTTTTTCTTGCTTCTTGATATGAAGTGTTGGGCTGGTGACTGAAAAGAGGGAGGGAATCACCATCCCCTCTAAGTATAATACAGAACCTTCTCCTTTATGCTGCAGAATCAATTGGAGCAGAACATGATATGAATTGGTATTTCCTATATGCTTTTCAAATCTTTTGGAGGTAGTCTGTCTTTTCGACCGTCGGTTGTTTAAATTCAAGTTAAGATTGACAGTATTGGTGCAGCAAATGTCTTCTTGACTGTTCAAGCTCTTCATTATCAGGTTGGGGATGATGAAGGTTCTTGTGGACTTTCTTCTGCATCTGCGGGCTGTAATACGCGTAATGGGGAGCAGGATCCACGGATAACGATGATCGGCGATGTTCCCATTGATCTTGAGGTGACCCCGAATTATCCGTTATTCTTCTCTTCTTCATTCAACTGCAATGAGGGTCCTGGGAAAAAAAGAGTTGCACGAGAGAGGGACATTGTCACAGAAAGTGAGAAATCAACAAACCATTGTGAGGTAAAGGCTGCAATAGAAGTTGTACGTGAGAAAGAATCGGCTTCATATGACACCGGTGCTCATGGGAGAAGTGATGGTGTAGTCAGCTTCATCAAGAGAAGAACACGAGTGGACCTAAGGAATCAAGGGATGACTAGTTCAGATAGTTCAATTCGAGTTGAGAAGTTGCATACTTCTACTGGTTTGAACGATACTAGGAGCTCGAGCGCTTCCATTTTTGTGAATAAGAGAAAACCGTTCGATATTTGTCTTCCTCGAAGAAGACGATTGGGCTTTGCAGAAACTTCTGACCACGTAGAGGATTGTGAACACACTCGTGAAGCAGTACAATTGGTGGAACCGGACAGCCAAGTGTTGAGGCCTGGAATGGTTCTGCTTAAGAACTACATCACCCTCAGAGAACAGGTAATTTTGCGCTCATTCAGTAAGTACGAGAAGTTTTAATTTATTTTGCTTTTGGTATTGCAGCTCGAAAAATTTAGCCAACAAAACATTTTCGTTTTTATAGTCACTGTTTTAAAGTATGGGATGTATTCGATATATATTATGTAGTCGGCATGGTCTATGACTTCAAAGGATATTCATTTTTGTAATTTCGAAACCTGCATAGACTTCCTTTATTTTTTTGTCATGTTTAATATTTCAAATATCTATCTTCATATGGACTGCTGGGTCTTAGCTTTTCGTCTCGGAGTTAAAATTTTATCCCATATCATTTTATCTTACAGTACATATTACTAAATATTGCAGATTGAAATTATAAGTAAGTGTAGAGAGATTGGTATTGGTCCAGGGGGTTTTTACCAACCAAGT
This sequence comes from Syzygium jambos, assembly GCA_031216235.1. Lineage (NCBI taxonomy): Eukaryota > Viridiplantae > Streptophyta > Magnoliopsida > Myrtales > Myrtaceae > Syzygium > Syzygium jambos. Next base: position 11,488,504 of record CM062230.1, on the reverse strand, counting down.
TACCAGGATGGAGCGAAGCTCCGGTTGCAGATGATGTGTCTTGGTCTTGACTGGGATCCGAACACAAGAAAGTATGAGCGACAGAGACGAGTTGACGGTTGCAACGCACCCGATATTCCTAATGAGTTTATTCTAGCAGTCGAAAGGGCAATCGGAGATGCACAAGACCTTGTTAAGAAGGGTGACAGAAGAAGTAATTTCAGAAACGGCCTCCCAACTATGTCTCCAAACATATGCATCGTCAATTTCTATACTGCCACTGGGCGACTTGGTCTTCACCAGGTCTGTGATTCAATAACCATGTCCATTGTTCTTCCAAATAAGTGAATTGGGTTTTTGGGATCTTAGCACAGTTTGCCATGTGAAATGTTTCCTCAGTGTTTGTTCTCATCCATTGTTTCAGTTTTCATATTAATCTGCATTTCTCGTAGTCATTTTTGATAAATCGTGTATGTCGATTGGCTCGGAAGCCTGTGAATCATAATGTCGGTTTCGTCTTTCAAGTCCGATACTCGTTCAGAATTCGATTTTCTTGTGTATGGTTCTGCTTGAGAACCTGCAATGGCTGCTGAATTCTTTCTTTCGCCATACGTATTAATCTGGATTACAAAGCAAAACAAAACCTCTTCCGTGGGTTCAGAGGTTTTGTTTTAATTATTTCATTTGATGCAGAGGTTGTTTGGGAAACTTCTCACCAGATTAGTCACTCTTTTACGTGGCAGGATCGCGATGAAAGCCGGGAGAGTCTGCGGAAAGGATTACCCGTGGTCTCACTTTCCATTGGCGACTCAGCCGAGTTCTTGTTTGGAGATGACAGGGACGTGGACGGAGCAGCGAGAGTTATGCTGGAATCGGGTGACGTAGTGATATTCGGAGGCGAGTCGAGGATGGTATTTCATGGCATATCGTCTGTCGTCCCTAACTCCGCTCCCAAGGCATTGCTCGATGAGTCCGGGCTCCGCCCCGGACGCCTTAATCTTACCTTTCGACAGTTCTGAATTTTTCGTGGACGTGTTTGCTGTCTGGTTAAATGTATTAAAGTGCAAGTGCCGATGTATATGTTGTGATTTGCCATGCAATTTATCCTTCAGATGTTTCTTTTCTCTGGATGTTCTTTCCAAATTCATGTAGAAGAAGTAATCAACCTCATTAAAACCAAAAATGAGAAAATAGAGAAATGTCGGGAAAAGTATCAAAAAAGCCTTAAGCCCGTTACATCGATACCAATTATATACTTAATCTTCTAATTGAACTAATCAGTTCTAAATATTTTCACATTGATATTAATTCAGTCCATCCGATCAAATTTAAATTGAAAATTGTTAACGTGGACGTCGGTCGTCATACGTTGCGCGACTAGTGACGACATGGACATTTTTTCTATAATTTTTAAGAACTCTTTTGGAATTTCGTATTGATTTTTCCTTTTGTTTTTCCTTTTCTTCTTTTGTCCTTTCTTTTTCTCCCCTTTGTTTTTCCTTTATTTATTTTTTCTTTTTTTTTTCCTTATTTCCCTTCGCCAGTTGCCGGCTTCTATGATGACCAGCGAAAGTCGTCGGCCGCTGGTGAGCGAGAGGGTTGGGAATGGGACGCCCTCGTCAGCGTTCGGCGAGGATATTGGACGAGGCCGGACCCCCGGCAAGTCGACCACTAGCGAGGGTTGAGCAAGGCCAGATGACGAGGGGCCTCCGTCGAGGAATCAACCTCCATCAAATTTGCACCTTTGATTCAAAGCCCAAACTTCGAGATCGGATCTATCAACTCCCCCGAACTGTAGTTCCTGATCGACATTCCCACTGGACTCCACCGATTCAAAAACCCCAAGTAACAAGCGAGCACGAAGAAATCAACCGCTACTCGTCAGGGATGCAGAATCCGATGAAGCTTTGGGGGGAAAACTTTCTAGGAAAAAAAAAATGAAGTGGAGAGAGAGAAATTTGCCAAGAGGCCGGTGAGGATCAAAAGCCGGCGAGGGTGTCCCGGCCCTCACCCTCGCTGGCGCCTAACGACCTCCGCCGGCCATCACGAAGGCTGGCAACTAGCGGAAGGAAATAAGGAAAAAGGGCACAAAAAAGGAAAAGAGAAGGAAAAATGAAAAGGAAAAATTCAAAAATTATTTAAAAAATGCTTACGTCAACGCCAGCCGTGCCACTCAAGACGGCTAACATCTGCAAAAGCAATTTCCGGCCTAAATTGGCCGGATGAATTGAAAAACTACAAGTCTAAAAAGGTTTAAGATTATATTGGTACAATTGAAAAATTTACGATTGAATTGATACTAATGCAATCGGTTTATGACCTTTTTTTGTACTTTTCTCGAGAAACGTGTAGCCACCCCAGTATCGATTTTTCACGTTCGGGTCAGGATTTAGTCGCTAAAGCTGTGTGGTTTTTTATTTATATTATTGCAACAAGTTGTTTTGAATAATCACTCGCAAAGTCTTCCACGGCCCTTCCAATGATTAACTAGGTTATGATTATTTATATTTGAATGTTTCTTCTTCTTTTTAAATTTTTGCCTTCATTCCGGAAACAGCATTTCCTAACGTTGTTTGGGATTTCCAACAGCCGAGAGCGGCCGGTGGGATGGATGGGAGCGCACGCGATGCCCGATTTCATTTTCCCATTGGTCATTAGATTTCAGTGCAGCAATTTTTGCATTGTATATATTTAAAGTCGAAGCTTGAGTCAGACTGTAGCCGTCTAATAAATGCCCCCACATATCAAGATAAGCCATCCTAGGAAATAGACTCACTGATCTCTGCGTGCAAAGCTCTGATGGGCCACTTCAAAAGCTTACAATTGGCCTATTATCCAAGAGAAGCAAATCAAATAGCGGATTGTGTCTCTAAGGCCCATAGACGAAACGAGCTCTCTAGTAATTGGACCTCTAATCCCCCGAAAATCCTATGGGATATAATGTATTCTGAGGCTCTTCTTTCATGTAATAGTGGTATCACTTAAAGCGATGAATGAAGCAAGTATTTTCTTCGATCAAAAAAATATATATTTAAAGTCGAAGCCGAGAAGCTATCATCTCGCGTGCTCATCACGGGACACTTTACTTTTTCCTCTATGATAATCGCGTGATGAGGGAGCCACATTGCATAACTGTATCACATGGCCCATGTTCAATCAATTAGCGAGAAACTAGTGATTTGTCTATCGCGAACGTCATTCATTTATTTAATTTAAAAGGAACTATGTTCAAATATATTCGACCGATAACATAGATAAACACAAACGATTTTGGATTATAATCGTACGATTCAAATAGAATTTAAATAATCGACTAGGAGAGATGACCTCGTGTTTTAACTAAACCATTAAGATTGAATGGAAGTATCATTTAAAAAATATATATATAATACGGGAACAAAGAAATACATATTCTCTAAAAAAATAAAATTGAATTTATGATGGAACTTAGGCTCTATTTATGTCGCGAAAAACGAATAATTCCAAAAAATGATTGCATGTATTGCTTACAAAAATAAATAAACGAAAAATACTTTCATCGTCCACAAAAATTATGGTTAGACATAAATTGTTATTGGTGATGAAAACATTTTTCATTTACCAATTATTTAAGCGATACAATCAATCAATTTGAAGAAAATGTTTTCTAAATAATTCATTTTCCGTGAAAGAAATTGAGTCTTTCAGTATTCACTCTTCGTTTCTAATTTTTCCATCATACAAGTACCAAATGAATTTTAGCAAAAATTTCGAGTTTTCACTTTCAGCCGCATTCTGCATTTCCGATTTGAGAATACGTTTACTTTAGTTTTTCTACGCTAGATAACAACCCTCAATAACATGACGTAGGAATTATTGACACTAACAACAAAAGGGAGAATAAACGCTGCGTTCATCAATACATGTCCGCACAAAGCGCGAGGTACGAAACTAGTCAATAACACTGCCTTTTTCAGGATTTCGTCTCCTCCTCCGGACAATTCATTATCATAGTTATTAGGAAAAATTCCAAATACGAGCTCGAAGGTGAGCCTTATTTGAGATTGACTTGTCCACTTCAGGCTTTTATTTGAAACAATATCCACTTCAGATCATCTTTTGAAAAAAATGATACAACTTCAGGTCCTTAATTGGAAATTTTCTCGGGTTAACATTATGATCACAAGAGTTAGTGCAGGGCCAGAAAAGCCGAACTCACAAGAGTTCTTGTTGGGTTTCGTTTCTCCTTGGCGATGTTCTCTTTAGCATGTGAGCAGGAGCACGATAAGTTGGGCCACGTCCTCCCTGCATCATCGCAGCAAGCGAGCAAAGCAAGATAAGATTCCCTCTCTCTCGCTCCCCCAAATTATGCAGACAAATGCGTCTTCTAGCTTCAGCTCTCAATGTCCATGGTAGGTGAGTGGGACCTTCACTTGGCCATCCAACGTGTAATCATCGGTTTGTCAAACGTCCATCAGATGATCATTATTAACTGGTGTCTCTTCATGGCCATCGATTTCCATTAAAGAATGGGGAAACGTGGTGTTTTGGGTGGGAGTTCATTTGATTAAAAGTGATCTGTCAGCTTCTCAAGTGATCTTTTTAGGGTGGGTGCTGCTTTAGAATTGCAGCAGATGTTTCTGATGCAACGCAAGAGGGACGCTCTTGTCCTCTAAATGGCATGTTCTTAGGAGGAAATGCCTAGGCATCGAGTAAAGTAACTCGCTCATTTGTCACGCCATCGAGGTGAGATTAGAGCCAGATTGTTTTGCCCTAACGATTTGGTCCAAGCATGCTCAAACAACAGAAACCAAACCTAGATAACATCTTATTTTGTTTTTTCAGGTATTATATATGGTGGGAAAATGACATATATGGTCTTTAAACTATGACTTAATGTGCCATGCGGTCCCTGAATTTTTAATTTGTTCAATATGGCCCTTAAATCTTAGCCCAATGTGCAATATTGTCCTAGAATTTTTAATTTATTCGATGTAGTCCCTAAATTTTTTGTACATATTCAAACTAGTCTCTAAACTACATGAAAATATTCAATGTTATCCTTGAACTTAAATTGATGGAAAGATAACATTGGTTATTTTCATATAGTCTAGAAACTAATTTAAACATTTACCCAAAGTTTAGAAATCACATGAAACAAATTAAAAGTTTAGGGACAATATTGCATATTGGACTAAAGTTTAGGGACCACATTGAAAAAATTAAAAATCCAAGGATCACATTACACATTTGGCCAAAATTCATTGATCATTGGTGTCATTATCCCATGTATGTTTTCTATTTTATTTTCAATATTTTCTAAATCGACAAAATGGACCGCCCATAGAAACCAGGCTAAACTGGAGCCAATTGGGAGTAGTCTATCATAAGATGATCATGATAATTGAATAAGGGAAAGTTATCCATAAGTTAATGGAAGGATAACAATGGCTATTTTCATATAATCTAAGAACTAGTTTGAATATTTACCCGAAGTTTAGAGATTACAGGGAACAAATTAAAATTTTAGGGACGATATTGCACATTGGGCTAAAGTTCAAGGACCACGTTAAATAAATTAAAATTTAATGGATCATATTGCACGTTAGGCCAAAATTCATAAATCACATGTGTCATTATCCCATATATGTTTTCTATTCTATTTTCAATATTTTCTAAAATCAACAAAATGGACCGCCCATAGAAACCAGGTTAAACCGGATCCAATTGGGAGTAGTATATCATAAGATGATTATGATAATTGATAGAGGGAACGTTTTTCATAAGATGATAGTTAATTGTTAGTTGTTACGCAAGCCATTATAAAGAATTTTATTCAATGGCGGTTTTTTTTAGGTGAAGAGTTATAGTCGTTGAACATTGTGTAGGACATTATCTCGAAATGAGAGAATTTCAATCCTTCGAAGAAACTCCAAAATTGCAAAACCCAAATGTTATGCACCCCATTTATATAACACCGTTTTTCTTTTATTTTTTATTTTTTTTGTTTGGTTACTCTTCTGCAATTTCTAATATTGATCCAAGACTGTTTCACCAAAAATGATGAAATATTCTTCTAGTATAAATGGATTGGTAGAAATAAATAAAGGCTGTGAAGGGTTTTTATGTTGATTTTGGACAAGAAAGCAAATGACATGTAATTTAAATATACGAAAACTAGATACGTGTCCAGCCATATAAATTGTTAGAAAGTAAAAATAAATGATAAATTCACGAGAACATTGAATTTTTTAATTGATTAGAAAATTGTACAATAAATACACTTGAGGTATTTATAACCCTTTACTGACGTTTGTATACAATAGTTACTTAATTTGAATAATGAAATAACTCTCTAATCTTATTGATAGTACCAAAAGTTACACAATCTCTGTAATTTAGCAACACTTATCCGCAAGAAGCTATAAAATCCTAAATTAGTGCCAATAGACATAATCACCCTGTGGTCATATTTTTATGTCGATCACTTGCTATCGTTGACTTTGTCGATCAAATTCTCAAGTCTTGATGAAGACTCTTGTTGATAACTTTCAAGACGTTGTTGATGAATTCGTTAGCGAGTTGCCGATTTCCTTCAAATTATTGATTTATTTTGTTTATCGTTGACCAAACTATCCTCTTATTGACAAAGTCTAACACTTATTGATAATAACCAAAAGTTCGTCATTTTTTTGTGTCAACAGAGATAATGTGACTCCAAACCTCCAACCAATAGGACCGAGCGCATGTTACACCTTTCTTTTTGTAAGTGAATATTAACACAGAGCGACGGAAGGACCAAGGTCGAGTTGAGCTTATGGAAGAAAGACAACTCGACAAATTTTAGGTCCAAACCAATCCTGCAAATGCCAATCTTCCTATCTTTTGAGGGCTCTAGGGTTTGGGCAACCAAAAGCAAGCAATTTTTTGCTTGTTTGTCGTTATGCAAACAACAAATCAACGGCTTGTTTAGGCTAGAGAGTCCCACAAGAGAATGTCTCCTATCATAGAAAACCCCATCAGGTAAAGGGGAAGAAAGATGTGGAAATCCTACACGGCAAACACGACATAGGAGTGACCTCTAATCAACACACACGATGTCGAAGTTTTGAATAATGCATCCATTACGCATTTCGTCCTTTCATCAAGAGATATTTG